>JASDQU010108831.1:56934-79096 GCA_032191745.1 Picea mariana
ACTAGAGTCTCACACATTTTACAGTACTTCTTCCCAGACCATTTTTTGATGAGGGTGATTGCATACCAAACCATGGGGTTAGGGGTCACTGCATTATTGAAAATTAGTAGCAAAAAACTTTGGCCAGTTTTTCCTATCCACATCGGAAGTTACATTATTTCCAATATCCAACATGCAAGGAAATAATAAGAGGCCCTACAAATGTTAATCCTATTCCTAGGATAGCCCAAAGGCCATGATTATCACGAGCTTGCAATCAACCATTTCAGGTATATTTGTCTCACCCATTCCAAAATCCATGTGGTTGATTTTGAAAAGAACAAGTTTAAGGGAACACTCTCTTATGATGAAATCCTACATCAGTTACCCCATGTTGTTTCCAAGTAGGAATTTGAACATGAACAAGAATATATCAAGAGGGAAACTCTAAACAAGTTCTACAGATTTCTTCAAAAAGAGCATGACACTGATATCACCAGAGAGCACAAGAAAACCAGGAAGGAAGAAAAGATGGAACAAAAATGACTCCAAGATTAGCGGGATTATTAGAGAAGGAAAGTTGAGGAGGAAAAGAGAAAAAACAATATGAGTGCATGGCACAATAGGATACACTTCAAAAGAATAAAGAAGAAGAATCCAAAGCCAAGAAATTTGTTGATGAGATAGAAGCCAATAGTTTGGCTGATGAACCAGAAGCCAAGAGGATGGTTGATGAAGTAGAATCCAAGAGATTGGCTGATAAGGCAGAGGAAAACCATTTAGCTAATGTAGCTAAAGCTAAGAAGAAGGTGGATGATTTGTTGAAGTAGAAACAATTGCAGAATTTAATCCATATCCCTAGAACTCCATCAATGCCCAATTTGGACATGGTGAACGTGCCCCCTCAGAAATACACTCCCATAAGTACTATTCCATGAGATTCCTCCTTCTCCTCCAAAGCCCTGAATTTTGAGGGCTCTATAGTAGCCATTAGAGACTACTATTTTCATAACAGGACAAGAAGTATCTAGAATAGATCGACTAAGAGAAAAAGAGGAGAATATATGAGGTCAAAATCATCTACAGGGAGGGTAGTATAATGGAAAGCAGAGCCTGATCCCTAAAACATGATTCAAGCATCCTCTGCACTCAATGCTTTTGTAGGGATAAATTTCTCATCTATCCTTGAGGTAACCAGTGCCCTCAGCAATGCCAGGAACAGAGTCATTGAACTGGAGAGAGAGTTGAGAGATGGCAAGGATAAGCTTACCATAGATTTCTAGAAAGCCGCAAAAGAAGTTGACAGTATCAATACATAAAATATGAACAAATCTCTACAATCTCAAAGAGACCAGATGAATTCAAAATTTAGAAAACATATGAAAATCCAATGGGGCACCTATAACAACAAGTTAGAAGCAGAAGAATAAAAACTCAAGACAATGATAGAAGATACCAAGGCATCAACATGCATTGTAGAATCTATCAGGGCACAAGAATTAGTATTGAGTGAAGAACTCGTGATAGGAAATAATTAAATCCTCAATCTACTAAATGGAATATGGCTAAGTGAGAGGAACAACTTAGGCTACAAACAAAATTGGTAGAGAACCAATAAAGTCATTAGGAAGCAAGTGAAGCCTTAGAGGAAATGCTCAGTTGGTAGGATATGCACAAATCTCCACCTACTAGATTGTTGATATATTCCAAGAGGGAAAAACATAGATTATCTATGCTCTTTGACACTTGAAAACATCTCTTCAAGAGTGCACAAATCACCCAAAATGTAGTATCCAACACTTGTGTGAAGCTATGGAATATTTCAAATGATCTCACATAAGAAGTAGGGATATGGCTAATGCATTCCATCGAGGAAACAACATCTTCCAATACAAGAATGGATGAGGTGGAGGAAAACAAGAAAACCAACCAAACGAACATTCAAAATCTATGTGAATCTCATAGAGAATCCTCCCTCTTGAAAGAATATGAAGATCAACTATAGGAACATGGTAGGTCATGACTAAAAATTTCACAATTTCTTCTAGATGTTTCCTTCTTTAGTTATTGTAATCCTATTTTTTAATTCGGAATATGAAGAGTCTCTTTTTGTAAAACTTCCTTGATTTCATGATTGCAAAGATAATGGTGTAAACAATCACTCCTCATTATAAAAGGGAATATTCTCCATTTGAAAGGGCTTTTGGTTTCAGAATGTAGCTAGACAATATTTTTATTGAAAGTTAATTTGAACCTAAAGACATTTGTGTTGGATATTATGGTGTCGATATGTATGAATTTGATTATTCTATTTATCCATGTCTATCATTGTAGTATGTGAATATTGGTTTACAAATTATTTTTGAAATAATGTTTTCATTATTCACAGTTACCATGATTTTCAAAGTGAGTACAACGACAATATAATGAAGTTAACTAATCAATTACTTGATTCTAACTAGTCATGTTGTTGAAATTTCATGTTGTATTATGAATTTGTTCTATGCACATAATATAAATATTTCACTTTAGTCATCCTTGTTAGTTTTCTCCTGATCATGATATATTAGCTTAGAATTAAATCAATATTTCATATTAGAATTGTAATCATTCATCTTATATTATAATTAGTAAGTTAGAATCTTCTTTTTTAATTCATCTAAGGACCTTCAGTTCTCAGATTCTTATTTAGTTAGTATATTAGTTAGATCGGTAACCAAGACAAAATCTAGTTGAAAACATTATTCCATATAAGAGTTGGTCTAATTGGGACATGCCATCGGGAATTTTCCTTGGTCGGATTTAACGGGTCTTTCTGGCTTGTCAATAGAAATTGTGCTAAATAGAGGACCACATAACTGAATGGCTGCAAATAGAATCTCAAACCTTTCCCATTATGTCCAGTAATAAAAAAATTCCTTGTCTATTTATTCACACCTAATTTTCTCATAACACACTTTCCTTCCCTCAGAGTACGCTGTGAACATTCCAACCTAGGTCGACACTCAATACACTTCCACTCATCCTGAACCTTCCTTTTCTTCCCCACAACCTCTTGTCCTAACCATCTCTGATATTAATGCTATATTTAGACACTCAACTCAATGAACCAATCATTCCTTGACTAGACAGCTTATAAGATAGACTAGATATATACCCTCAGACTACTCTCTTCCTGAAAATCAAGAGGACCTTCGTCATACATATCTCTACTTCACCAAACCAAACGCATATCAAGGAAACCGTTCTGTTGGAACCATTGAATATCACGTTCTCAAAGACACTTATAATTTTCTTGAGACCTCCAAATTTGACCTTGAATATTAGTTTTTATCCAATGGAGTAGGGAGTAGACCACCCTCACCTCCCAAGTCGCTCGCTTACACTCCAAGAGATGATTCAGATGAAAAATTTGAAGGAAGAGATGAGTCTGAGAGAGAACCTGAAAATAACCCATATAATATTATTGTATATTAACCCTCAAACATGGATAGAGAAAATGAAAACTAGAATCCACCTCCCTACCATCCGTAGTTGTTAGCTGATGTAGTCATTGTACCAGGGATCCAACATGACATGCCCATACACATTGAGAAGATCCTACCAAAATTCAGACCTGAAAAAAAAGATTCAGCTGAAAACCATGTGAATAAATTCATGTTGGATATTAGGTTACATAAAATTTGACATGAAGACATCATCTTCCATTTGTTCCCCCTTACATTTGAAAATAAATATTCGACCTGGTATTTCTCTCTAGATGAAGCCTCCATTACAAATTGGAGAACCTTTGAAACCACTTTCCTCGGGAAGTTTGGGGAAAACAAAACACTAGCCACTAGAGTTCTAAAACTCTCGAGAGTCAATACACATTCAAAATAATTGGCTACTGATTACAATCAACATTTTATACTATGTTAAAATTAATCCCACATGCCTCAAAACCCATTGAACATGTAGCTATTGAATTCTACACCTCCGATTTTCCTATGTCCATGGCCTTGTATGTAAAAAATTATGAGAAAGTCACTCTAGAAGAATATTTCCAAGAGGCCCTTATGTTTGAGAAGAATATGATGAGTTTGAAAGGTAGTTCTAACTCATGGCCCTCTAAAGACAAAGGTAAAAGTAAATCATATGCATCTAGACCCAATGAAGATAAGAATCCTTTTGATTCAATGAATATGGAATATCTTTAGAGGGTCATTAAGAGGTTATCCAATGATCTAATAGACTTGAAAAAAGGTGGTGGAGAAGGATCCTATAACTAGAAAAAAAAATTAGGTTCCCCCCCAATAAATATAAAAACATGCCACCAACAAACAAAACTACCCCTTCTCAGATGGAAGGCATTAACTTGGAGGATATTGTCTAGGCCCTCCAAACCTAGGCAAAAAATAATATGACTAAAGCTAATGAAGAATGAGAATAAAGTTAGGAACAACAAGAACAAACTTAGGAATCTCATGAGACTGTAGAGAAACAATTAAACCTGTTTTGGGATATTTCTTATGGTGAGGATGAAGAAGAATATGAAGAGGTACACATGTCACAAAACATTGTTACCACCAAGAGTTCCAGTAAGAAGACTTTTGATGACACCCATAGTACCACTAATCCTACATAACCCACCACGCCCATTTCCAAACAATCATATTCTCTCACCAATACTACTCCCAATTCCTCCAAGACCACATCTTCCAACCCTAAAATTATTGATCAAACACCAAAACCAAATATTTCATCCACACCCCTGTCCAGGTTGGAATATTATTTCCTAGAAGATATGAAGAAGAAAAAATATAACATTTTCTTGTTTGAGCTTATGAAGATTCCACAAATTCAAGAAAATTTAATCTAAACTCTCCAAGGGAAAAATTCCTCTAGCACTAAGGAGGTGAAAACTGGAACAAATAAATGAACCACCAAGGTAAGTTCTTCTAACAATAAAACTCCATCTAGAAGTAAAGTAGTGACTAATGCATCCCTAACTGGTCAAAGATCCAGATCTACCACCTCTCCTTTCCTCATTTCTTTTCAAATATTCAATAGAAATGTCCATAACTACATGGTAGACTTGGGAGCCTCATATAATGTCACGCCCTTAAAGGTATATGAGAAGCTTAATGTCAGACTGGAACCATAAGACATTCATATTATTCAATTAGATAGAACCAGAGTTAAAATTATTGCAAAATTAAAAAAAAGTCCTGATCCAGATGTTTGCTAATCCAAAAGGTCATCAAACTATAGATATAATAGTAGTAGACATACCTAAAAACTATGGCATTCGTTTAAGTCGATATTGGTCAGCTATGTTAAATGGATACTTTGCTACTGATTGGTCTCACTTATGGCTTCCTTATAATGGTAAAATGAATCAGATTAGGGTTGATAGGGGAATGTATATGAAACATTTTTTTACTAGCCTGAATGACCCAAATGAACTAGTAACGTTTAACAATTCAATTTTGGGTAATTATTCATATGAAACATTTTTTGGGAATTCCATAGCTGAAAGATCACCTCTTGTGGAATCTAACACATAATCTGGAATCCTTCATTGCACCCATATTGTTTATCCCAACTGTAATATAATAGATCATACTAAAATTTCCTATGATATACAACTTAACATAGCCTCTAGGGATGGATTATAAATTCTAGTTAACTCTACTAACCCCACCAAAACAAAAAAAAATACGTAAACTTAAAATCAAACATTGCAACAAAGAAAGGGGATCCTAACATGTGGACACTATTTTTTTACAGATCCAAATCTTTAAAATGTGTAGCTTTTTGTTGCATATTGAAAGATCTGACAGGAAGAAAAACATTAATCTCATGCAGACTAGAATTTCCATGCACCAATAATATTGTTTAATATGAGGCCTTGTTGCATGGGTTAAGAAAGGAAGTAGATTTGAAAGCTGATAAAACCAAGGTATTTGGTGATTCTGAAATTATCATAAAATAGGTAAGGAAAACCATTCATTGCCTTTCACTTCATTTGAAACACTATCAACTTGAGGTTTGGGAACTGATCAAATATTTTGTTGCATTTAATATTAGTTTGATAAATCATTCTCTAAATTGAGATGTTGATTTTCTAGCCAATGTGGTGACTACGTTAATACCCTTGTATAGATTGATGCCTGATACCTTTTATATTGAAATTTTATACAATCCTTCAATTACCGAAAATATCATAAATTGGAGAGTCTTTGATGACAACTGGCAGCTAATAAATTTATTACATCTCAAAGATACTTTCAAATACTCTATCATTGATGAAGGCCAACACAACCAGTTGGTGAATTCATATACTAGCGACCCAACTCAATTAAACAACAGATTGGATTCAACCAATGGTATCCCAAGGAATGTAGTGAGATTGGAGAAACTCTATGATCTCTAAGACAAATTCAAGAAATTAATCAACTTCAAAACCAATATTTCATCTATGAATTTTGAAGTGGTGAACTTGGGGACAAATACCACACCTCAAAACATTAATCTAGAAAACAATTGTTCTCTTGAAGAAAAATGTGCTTATGTCAAATTATTCCAGGAATACAAAGACATATTTTCCTGTACCTATGAGTATCTCAATATGTATGAAACAAAAATCATAAAACACATAATTCCCATGAAGCCTATGACGAAACCATTTCAACAAAAGATGAGGAAAATGCACCTCACCCTTGCGCCTCAAGTCAAAGAGGAATTGAATAAGTTGTTGGTGGTCAAAATAATATTCCCAATTAGATGTACATAGTGGATCTCGAACTTAGTGTTGGTAAGGAAAAACAATGGGGATATAAGGATTTGTATTGATTTCAATAATATGAACAGAGCCTTAGAGAAAGATAATTATCCAATGCCCCTGATGGAACAAATCATGCAGTGTGTATCCATATTTGAGATGCTCTCCCTTTTAAATGGTTTCTCAGATTAAAGCCAAGTCTTAGTGGCCCATGATGATCAATTAAAAAAACAATTCAAGACCAAGTGGGGAACATATTCTTACAAGAATATTCCATTTGGTCTCATCAATGTCGGAGCAATGTTCTAGAGGGCCATGGACATTTCCTTCAAGGGTCTACTTAGAGAATGTGTTGTGGTGTATCTTGATGATGTTAATATCTTTTAAAGGGACAAAAAAGAACATATAACTCATTTTAATCAAGTTTTTAATAGATGCAGAAGGTATGTCATCTTTCTCAATCCTAAGAAATTTTTCTTTGATGTCGATGAAGGAAAATTTCTAGGCTTCATTGTTTCCAAGCATGGTATGAAAATAGAACCTAAGAGAACTGAAGCAATTGCAGATATCCCTCCCCTCACAACAAGAAATCCATGCACTCATTCCTAGGGAGGATAAACTTTGTAAGACTATCCATCCCCATTTTTGTTGAAATAGTGAAACCCATGCAAGACATGATAAAAAAGAATGTCAAATTCAAATGGGGATCTAATGAAAAATAATCTTTTGATAAGATCAAAACAAACATAGAAAACTCTCTCGCATTGTTAAGCCCATATTTTAGTCGAGATTTTATCTTCTACACCTTTGCGTCAGATATCACATTTGTGGTTTTTTTAACGCAAAAGAACCAGGAAGGAGATGAATTCCATCTAGCTTTTATGAGTTATGGATTACAAGGGGTAGAGTTGAACTACCAATAAGTGGATAAAAAATCCTATGCTATATTTAAAGTTGTCAAACACTTCAGTTTGTTCTTTCTCAAATCCAATACCAAAGATATTTTTCCTTACCTTGTCATCGGGAACCTATTTGTATAGAAAGACATAGAAGAAAAGAGAGATAACTAGATTACATTTCTATAGGAATATGACCTAGATATTATTCTTGTGAAAATTTTCAAAGGCTAGGGGATATGCAAAATGGTTGTATAATCGATGAGTGATGGATCGCATGAAGATCCTATGTATCAGGATCAAGAACTGTATGCAATACCAATTTGTTACATCCTGGTCAGCTCAGACCAATGGTTTTACAAAATGAAATATTATTTAACTCATTGGATGGCTCCAAATTATCTCAATCCAAAAAAAAAAAGGGCCCTCAGACTCAATTCTTCTCAATATCAGATCATCCAAGGAATTCTATGTAGAATAAATTATGATGGTGTTTTTTTTAGATGTCTTGAGAAGAGGGATGTATAAAGGGTCTTATCTTAAATCCATGATTGAACAACTGGTGGACATTACGGTGGAGACACCAATTCTCAAAAAATCCTTATATTTGGATACTGATGACCCACTTTATTCAAGGACTCTCACGTATATGTAAGGAAATTCCATCAATTCCAAATGTCAGCCGGGAGAGAAAAAAAAATTTCCTTCCCCTACAACCTGTGGTCATTAAATGTCCCTTTCAACAATGGGGGTTGGACATAATCAGGGAAATTAATCCCAACTCATCCTAAATACACAAATAAATCTTGAAAACTATTGACTGTTTAACTATATGAAGCAAATAAATTCCCTTGAAGGCTATCAACGAAAATTAGGTGACTTCGTCCCTTGAATCCCATATCATAACCAGGTTTGGAATTCCTCACTCATTACTATTTGATAATGCCATGTATTTTTCTTCTCTTAAATTGACTGAATTCACTCTGCAATGGAATATTAAGGTTAAGTATTTATTGAATTACTACCCAGAAGGGAATGGTTTAATAGAATCGACTAGTAAGAACCTTATTAAAATTGTTAAGAAAACTATCGATGATCATCAAATAAATTGGCACCTCAATATTCAAAACACCCTCTGGGATGGCAGTGACCCCCAATTCATCTATTGGAAACTCCCATTTTTTCCCGGTCTATGGACATGAAGCCACTGTGCCTACCTATACTCTCCTACTCGCCTTACAACTGGCCCAATTTGCCCAAGAAAAGGATTTTCTAGTAATGCAAGAGAGATTAAACATGTTTTTAAAACTTGAACAAGAAAGGGAAAAAACTAATATGAACCTAAAACAACATCAATAAATAATCAAAAAATGGTTTGACAAATTAGATGTGAGTAACAAAGATTTTTAGGAAGGATACCTTGTTCTCAAATGGGACAAAGCTAATGAACTTAAGGGAAAACACACCAAATTCTAGAAATTATGGTTAGGACCCTTTCTGATTCACTAGAAAGTAGGTCTTGCGAATTTTAGACTTAAAACATTACAAGGAGATGAGTAAGAACTTCCTTTCAATGGAAAAATCCTCAAAAAATACTTCTCCTAATCACCAATGTTTATGTATCCTTGTAAATAGTAGAGTTTTCTATGTTTCCTTCTTTTATTTTTCTGCTAACTTTCACTCCAATCGTCCTTCCCTTCTCTCCCAATCCTATTTTTTCCATGCCTTTGCTTTAATTTTTCTTTTCATTTTACACCTTTCATTTTAGAATAGCTTATTTCTCACTGCTCCTGACCAACCTTTTCTTTCACAATAGGAACCAAAGACTATTAGACCCATGTAAGTGACTTGTTATGTGAGTGCCTTTCCATATTGAAGTGGTCGAGCCATCTTAATATGAATGTGTATCTTCATGAATGATGATAGTATTGAAAATATGAACTTGTTCATTTGTCCCAAAAGAAAACTTCTAAACTTTAAATTTAGTACCTTTGGATGGCTTCCATTAGTTATCCTCACTTATGTGACCACTCTCATGAGATTTCTATGTTCCACTCAAGCTTCTCAAAATGTCATGAATTCAATGTATTCTACATAACTCTAGTGACTCTTTCGTTGATATCCCTAATTCAAAAACACATTGGTGATCCATGTTTATGGACCCATGAGAATAAACTGTAAACTGAGACTAGTAAATCAAAGTAACTCTCATATCACCTCGCTTCCTAGTTACCTTCACCTATGTTACAAAATAAATACATAAATATTATATCTAAATGGTGAATATAGAAAATCATAATCATAAGGAAGTTGAAAATGCTACTAAAAGCATGGGAAGTACAGGTAAATATGTCAGGGCTATGGATAATCATTGGAAGTTGGGCCATGCTTTTATGATACCAAGGAATCTTCATCAGGGATATGGATTCTCACTAGAAGAAAAGAAATGATGGGAAAGAGAGATGAGGAAAACACTTTGATCTATGACAGTTGATAACCACTCCTCTGTGGTGTTACTATGAATGTTTCAATGTGTATGTATGAAGTAAAATTCCATTAACACTCACTTGAATTATGTGGAAGATCATTGGTAACAATATTTCTTTATAACTTGTCCTTAGGCTACTAGTTGTGGGGTCCTTAATCTGTATACTGAATGAACTATTTAAAGGCAATTTTTTTCTTTAATCTAGTTGAATTCAGTCTCTTTTGAACTGAGAGATAACTAGTTATTCCTAGTAAGTTGTCATTTGTTGTGGCTCACCTCCCACAATGACCCTTTTTTTTATGGGTCCCTCTTTTATTCCTAAATTTTTCCTACAAGGCATACTTTCCTACTTCACCAAGGAGATATACACTTGAAGACATTTTTTTTTATATCTCTTTTACAGTTTATGCATTCATTATGAATAGCATCCCTTTGGACACAGTCATAAAAAACTCCCCTGATACTTCACTCTTCAAACTATCCTCCCCAATTTTATCATTCTTCTCCTTGAAAGTAAATACCCAATCCCTCATTTTACATAGATGGCGTGATTCATCTCACTCTTCTACCCTTCACCTAATTCATGATCAATTCAGAGAAAGACTCACATCACCTTTTATTCCGATAGAAAGCTTTCCAATGCTCTCATCAAAAAAGGGTCTATAAAAATCATCTTCATTGGAGTATTTCACTCCACACATAACCCATAACTATGACCATCACACTATGATATATCTGACGCATAAAATTCAATCCTTATGTGGCATCACATGGACACATATATTTAAACCTAGCTTATCTTGACCCCTCGAGTCAATATGACCTGTCTGATCGCTACCTCCTCAAGTGGTGTATTAAGATTGGACCCTTTTCTTCCTCATTTATCAATATTCAATAAATTACCTTTAATTTCTTTCAATAGTTGTCACTAACCCAAGGTATCAAAGGAATATTTCTTCGATACCATCCTCATCGGAGTCCAATTCATTCCCCATCCTCTCGAGCTGCAAAACTCTAACTCTGATAGCCATTTTGAGCCCTCCCAATTGCACATATGGCACATTATCATATGATTAAGGTATATTATTTTGATACCACTTCCATCGAAGTTCAAACATTCACTCATATTGTGGAACTCCGACAAATTTTCTCTGAATTCTTGCAAAGAGTATGCTTGAAACACATTTTTAGAAAAGGGAATATTCTTGTGATGCCTTTTCTTTAGGGTTTATGTTGAGCCTCATCATGATGACCTCTGATGCCAAGACTTTGACAAGTCCCACCTTCCTTGAAATGTAGCATACTTGTCAGTTCAACACACTTTTCTAAATAAAATGGAATATGCTCTCGATACTCCTCCCATTGGAGATCGAATTAATTTGTGATCCTTCCCTCTTTGAATCCATGACTCTAATAATGGTATTTTTAACCTCAACTTTTATCCAACTCTGATACATAAATCTGGCTAACCACCACCCTTAATGAGCATTAATGACAGAGATTAAAGCCATATTTAGAAATGATTCTCATACCCACATGATTTATGGCGCATTATGATTGTTCAATGTTTTTTATAGTTAATACATTGTGTTTATTAGGTTGATACTCATTTCAATGTGGTAATATAGGACCAACTAATAATCAATCATGACAAGCCAGAATGCAAAAATAAAAAAAAAGGTTCAGTTTACTTCCAGTCAGTTGTGGGATCTGAATCATCATATGGACCAGTTGAAGTGTTGGTGACTGATACTAATCACCACACTGGTCAATACCATTGCCCTTGTTATGAATAAGTCTACAAGATCTTTAATTTTGCAAATATCCCTACGGATGAAGAGAATTTTGGATTTTACTAGAATATCCTAAGAAGAAACATCCATCTAGTAGCCACCCGACCACCACTTTTCCCATACAACAAGTCAACACAATGGTGCCTCAAACAATATTATATAAAAATAGATACCATTTTAAGACAACAAGGGAATCGGGCAGTGTCCCTGACACCTGATGACATCAGGTCTAGATATCATCTTCCCACTCTTACATGTTCTCTAAATGAATTGTTCCTAAAATGGCTTAACCAAGAAATAAAAGGGCCAATGAAGAAAATGAAGCATTGGTGGGCTGATGAAAACAATACCCTCAAACAAGGCCATAAATTAGTTCCCACTCACAGGCTTGAGACGCCCTACAAAATGTTGGTAGCCATGCTTTTCCGACTATATGGAGAAGAAAAGAGAACACATTTTCATATTGATTGGATTCCTTTGGCACACACCATCATCAAGACAGGTTCAGTATTCAAATGGGAATACATCCTAACTTTCAAAATATGTCTACACTTGAAGAATCTCACAGGTATGAAGAAACCTTTTTTTTTATATGTCGGCCTACATGATTGATGCCATCTCCTCCTTTGTAAAGTTTGTTGACCTAGATGGAATTGGGACCGAAACCACCCCCCATCCATGTATACTTCTCCTAGTTATGGATCATTTATTACATAAAACACTTTTATGACATATGAAATCTCTTCCTAGCCCCTTTACACTCTATTTTGTTTAGTTTCCATAGACAAAGAGTTTCCTTCGAAGATAGGAATGGGATGAAATGGGTAGATAAGTGGTTTCTCTATAAATATTATTCATATATAAGGGTGTATGGAACCACTAGTGCCCCACACCCTTTTCCCTAATTCAACTCAGATTGTTTTTTGATGAGGGATATCGCATACCAAACCATGGGGTCAGGGGTCACTGCACTATTGCAAATTAGTAGAAAAAACTTTGGCCAATTTTCCCTATCCACATCAAAAGTTACACTATTTACAATAGCCAACATGAAAGGAAATAAGTAGATGCTCTACAATACTTAATCCTATGTCTAGGAGTGTCGAAATTCCATGATCCTCATGAGCTTGAAATCATCCATTCTAGGTCTGTTGGTCTCACCCATTCCAATGTCCATGTGGTCGATTTTTGAAGAGGACAAGTTTAATGGAATTCTCTCTTATGATGAAGTCCTGCATCAGTTTCCCCATGATGCCGCTAAGAGGGAACTTGAACATGAACAAGAATATATCAAGAGGGAAACTATAATCAAATTCTAGAGATTGATTCATCAATATCAAGACATTAACATCAATAGAGAGTAGGAGAAAATAAGGAATGAAGAAAATATAGAACAAAAAAAACTCCAAGCTGAGCATGATTATTAGAGAAGGAAAGTTAAGGAGGCAAAGAGAAAAAAATAAAATGATCGCATGTCACAACATACTACTCTCCAAAATAATAAAGAAGAATAATCCAAAGCCAAGAAATTCATTGATGAGATAGAATCCAATAGTTTGGATGATGAAGCACAATCCAAGAGGTTGTTTGATGAAGCAAAAGCCAAGAGATTTGTTAATGAGGTAGAGGAAAAATGGGTATCTAATGAAATTGAATCTAATAAGAAGGAATCCAAGATGTTGAAGTAGAAACAATTGTATGATTTAATCTAGACACCTAGCACTCCATCAATGCCTAATATGGGCATGGTGAACGTTCCCCCTTAGGAATACACTCCCATAAGTATTATTCCAGGAGATTCCTCCTCCTCCCAAGACATGAATTTTGAGGGCTCTTCGGTAGCCATTGGAGACTACTATATTGATAACATGGAAAGAAGTATTGAGAAGATATCAACCAAGAGAAAAAGAGGAGAAGACATGAGGTCAAAATCGTCTACAGGGAGGGAAGTAGAATGGAAAGCAGGGCCTGATCCTAAATAAAATGCAGTTCAAGAATACTATGCACTCAACTATTGTGTAAGGATAAATGCCTCATTTTTCATTGAGGTAACCAACACCCTCAACACTTCCAAGAATAGAGTCATTGAAATGGAGAAAGAGGTGGTAGATGTGAAATACAAGCTTACCATAGATTTCTAGAGAGTTGCAAAAGAAACTGATAGTCTCAATACAAAAAATATGAATAGATCTCAGCAATATCAAAGAGACCATATGAATGGATAATTCAAGAAAAGGATAAAAATACAATGGGACACCCATACAATGAGTTAGAAGAAAAAAAAAAAATTCAAGATAACCATGGAAGAGACCATGGCATAAACATGTACTGTAGAATCTATCAAGTCACATGCGTTAGTATTGAGTGAAGAAATTGTGGAAGGAAATAATGAAATCCTCGATCTAGTAAATATCATACGGGCTAAGAGAGAGGAGAAACTCAGGATACAAAGCACATTGGTAGAGAATAAATAAAGGAAGAAGGAAGAAGGAAAAAACTTGGAGGAAAAGCTCAGTTGGCAGGATATGCACAAATATGCACCTACCACGTTGTTGGTATATTCCAAGAGGGAAAATATTAGATGCCATATTCTCTTTGACACCTAAAAACCTCTCTTCAAGAGTGCATAGATCACCCAAAAGGCAACAACCAACAATTGCATGAAGCTATGGATTAGTTCAAATGATCGCATGGAAGAAGAAGGGATATGACCAATGCCTTTCATTGATGAAATGACATCTACCATCACTAGAATGGCTAAGGAGGAGGAACACAATAAAACCAACCAAATGAACATTCAAAATCTGTATCAATTTGAGAGAGAATCAATTGAAGAACACATGTTAAGACCTTCCGGACTCACCCACAAAATCCAACTCTTTTTCAAGAATGCAACATAGCAGTTATAGCAAGAAGTATCCACCAAAGTTTGCAATAGAGAATTAGTCTTGGAAATATTACACTCAAACAAAATTGAAATCATATTGAGAGATCATTCCCTATGGAAAGAATATCAAGATCATGAACAAGAACAGGGTAGCTCAGGATTACAAATTTCACAATTTCTTCAAAATGTTACCTTCTTCAATTATTGCAATCCTATCCTTGAAATTGGAATATGAAGAGTCTATTTTTGTAAAAATGCCCTGATTTCATGATTGCAAATATAATGATGTAATAAATCACTCCTCATTATAAAAGGGAATATTGTCCATTTGAAAAGTCTTTTGGTTTCAGAATGTAGCTAGACAATATTTTTTCTACAAGTTAATTTGAACCTGAAGACATTTTTGTTGGAGATTATGGTGTCGATATGTATAAGTGTGATTATTCTATTTATGCATGTCTATTAATGTAGTATGTGAATATTGGTTTAGGAATTATTTTTGAATTAATATTTTCATTATTCACAATTACCATGATTTTCAGAGTGAGTACAATGACGGTATAATGAAATTAACTAATCAATTACTTGATTCTAACTAGTCCTGCTATTGAAATTGGATGTTACCTATATTACAAATTTATTCTATGCAAGTAATATAAATATTTCATTGTAATTATCCTTTTTAGTTTTCTCCTGACCGGGATAGGTTAGCTTAGAATTAAATAGAGACTGCATATTAGAATTGTAATAATTCATCTTAGATTAGAATTAGTTAGTAATAATTTTAATTTTTAATTCATATGAGAAACTTCCATTCTCATATTCATATTTAATTAATATATTAGTTATATTGGTAACCAGGACAAAAATATGGTGGTAAAATTTATTCCAAATGAGCGTGCGTCTAATTGGGACCTTCCATTGAGCATTTTCCCTCATTTGATTGAACGAGTCATTCTGGGTCATCAACAGGTTGTGTCACCTCTACACCCAACACTAGAAATTTTGCCACAACATTTTTATCTAAGGGTGTTCCCTCTAGATGTGGATCAACTGAAGGTGAGCTCCCCTAGTCTAGATTAAGATCATCCAGAATTGGGAAATTTATCATTTCTATATCATCATCATCATCATCATTCTTAGTAAGGTCCACAATGTTATGAGTGTCAGTGTTTCATGGAAACCTGCACAGGAGATCTAGCTAAAGCAAGCACAAACAAAGCTTATCAAGAAAGGAAGAGAGATTCAATATGGAAGAATTAGAAAATATATTCACACTACTCCAATGAGTTGATGATTGATACATAGATCATGATCAATATGATACAATGAATGAGTGGAATACACTCATATATAAGGCAAATCATTCCATAATTAAGAAAATCAATCAAGCAGTTATCTTTCCTTAGGAATGCATGCATGCATAGTAGTGATGGTAAAAATAGAAAGTCTAAATATAACTAGTCAGTTAACTCCCACTGAACTAGTGTGTCGAAAATAGAAATTTCTGTAACACCCCTCCTGATCATCACTATGGAGTAAAAAATGAGTCCCGACTACTAAGCCATTTTAGGTACTCATGTACAATGTAACTAATGAACACTGAATAAAAGTGAGGAAAGAGGGAAAACCATGTGGGAACAAAACCCCCCCTCAAAAGATAATGTATCAAAAGAAGAAAATGATAGCTGCTAGGCAACTGTGTTCTTCACTACAAGATGATCCCGCAAAGTCTAAGACTTCTTCTCATTGAAAGTCTTCATGAAGATGTAGAAATCTTTATGGATCTGATGAATTCATGTGGCAACCTATCGAGCCTTGTACTTCTTGATCTTGTGGACCCATCTGCATCTGAAAATATTCCTTTCTGGTGGATGTGGAACCAGATTCCAAGTCTTGTTCTGTAAGAGTGAGTCATACTCTTTCTGCATGGCTTCTTGTCATAATGGATTTCCCACAACCCTATTGTAGTTCTTTGGATCAGTATATTGAACCATATAACAATGCATGGGAATCGCAGGTTCTAAAGCTAAAAATACACGAGAAGGCTCCTCATGCTAAAATCGAGCCCTCCTCGAATCCAATGGATTCCCTACAAGGTTGTCTGCTGCCTGAAGTGTGGTATGTTCCTTCTTGGGCATCTATTGAAGCTTCAACACTGGCTTCTTATTTGGATGTACTACCTACTTATTTCCATGTATAGAATTTGAGTGTATGGAATCATGTTTGATGTATGAAACTGATGGAAGAACAAGAGTATATGCATGTGTCACTGGAGGTGCATGCAAAGTATTCTCCTTATGTGTAAGTAGAATAGAGGAGTCATCGTCAGAAAACTTAGTGAATTAATACAATCTTGACTTGTGATCCACCTCACCAATTGCAACGATGGAATTGTCATGCATGTCAATTATTGAAACTGAATCTGATGTAAATTAAAACTTTTTACCTTTATGAGTGATCTGATAAATTGAGAGTAGATTCATAGAAAGTTTTGGAACATGTAAAACATTCTCTAAACTGCCATTGTGGAGTTCCACTCTCCCTTCTCCTGCTACTACTATTGGAGTATCATCCCCCGTGAGAATAGGGGATCTTTAGCATGGACTCAAGGAAGAAAAAACTTCCTCTTTCACTTCCATATGATGGGTTGCACCACAATCTATAATCCATGAATCAGATGAGGAATTAATTAGAACAAGAGCATGATGATTACCTTTCTTAGGAGCAGGATCTCCTTCCTTCTGCTTCTTGACTCCCTCTAGAATGAAGTTTCCAAGGTTGTTATGTTGAAGTGCATGTGCCATAAGATCAATCTATTTCTTCATGCATGTGGATTCTTCATGATTCAGTTTATTGCATTAAGTGCATTGCTTTCCCTTCTTCTTCTTCTTGGAATCTGAAGAGTCTTTGGAAGCTGAAGAATCATTAAAGGATTTGGAATATCCCTCCTTCCTATTATGTTTGAATGACCCTTTTGCATCCAGCATGGTGAGTGCATGTGCTTTGGGATCTTTCATGAGGCCCATATGTATGAGTTTTGTCTGCTCTTGTATGAACTGAGCCAACATAGACATTTTCCATTTTGTTCCAAAAAGACATATGCTAGAATGGAAATTGGGGACATATACGATGTATTATGGTCCTATCTTGGCCAAGATTGTTAGAATAAGTTGTTTCTCTTGTGTAGACTTATCAATACCACATTCACCCAAGTTTAATAGAAAATATTTAAATTTAGTAAAAAAATCGTGTATATTATCAAAACTTTTAGGGTCTAAGGTATTCAACTCTACCTCAAGCATATGACCTCGCATCTCATCCTGCTTTCCAAAGAGTCCTTCCAAGGTGGTCCAGATCCCGTTTGGAGTCTTGCATGTGACAACATGAAACCAAAAATCAATGGATATTAAATCAAGAACTAGTCCTGTGGCCTCATCCTTATGGTTCTACCATCTCATCTTCTCAATCGTTGATGTAGGTTCTGTTTCTATCGCCATCGTCAAATTATACAATCCTTTCCTTCTGAGTTGGAATTTTGCCTTGGGCTTCCAATAAAAATAATTGTATCGTGTGAGGATTACCACCAAGTTTGGTTGTATAATAGTTTTCATATCTATCTCTCCCACTGATTCCAAGAACCCCTAAAAATTTACTTTCAATCTACAAGTGGAAAATTAATAAATTAAAAATTCATATCAGTTTTAGGAGAAGATCTTGCGACTTACTTTCTGAGCAAATGGTGAGGAATCTCGCTAAATGGTTGAAAACCCACTTCCAAAATGAGCCGATTTACTTTCTACATGGGTCGTTTCTTCCAAAACATAATATTTTGGGAGAAATGAATGTGGAAAGATACGACCACAGATTTGTATTAGTTTCAGGAGGCTATCTTGCGGCTCCCTTTCTGAGAACACGGTAAAGAATCTCGCCAAACAGTTGAAAAACCACTTCCAAAATGGGCCGATTTACTTTCATCATTGGTCATTTCCTAAAAAACATAATAGTTTAAGAGGAATAACTTCTTAAATATATGACCATGGATTTAGCTCGCCGAAACTCTGATTTTCCTTATTCTTTGGCTTGTCTGGCTTGCTCCAAGTAGCATAGCTCTGATACCATGTCAGTGTTTCATGGAAACCTACAAAAGAGATCTATCTAAAGCAAGTACAAATAAATATTATCAAGAAAGGAAGAGATATTCAATATGGAAGAATTTGAAAATATATTCACACTACTCCAATGAGCTGATGATTGATACATAGATCATGATCAATATGCTACAATGAATGAGTGGAATACACTCATATATAGGGAAAAACATTCCACAATTAAGAAAAACAATCAAGCAGTTAGCTTTAGTTAGGAATGCATGCATGCATAATAATGATGGTAAAAACAGAAAGTCTAAATAGAACTAGTCAGTTAACTCCCACTAAACTAGTGTGTCGAAAATAGAAATTTCTCCATCAATGAGAATGAATCCTTGTCAATGGCACATATTTCAATGAATCTGTTGATGTCACTTACTCTGGTTCATCTCCTTGTATTTCTCCTTCATCCTTTTTTTGTTATGTGTTTACGTCTCCTTGTAGTAATTCCCCTTGAGCAACATGTTTTGCTTCTTTATTTCTTAGTTCTTCTTCATATTTTCTATGGTGTTCCCTCTCTTGTTCTATCATGTTTTTCTCTACCTCATCAGATGCTCATTCATCCTTTGATTTCAACCTAACTTCCTCCACTCTTATAGCTTGTTCATTCTCTCTCTCAACTACCACTCCTTATATAGTGGATTTGAAAGTTCTATTAATGATATTTTCTTGCCCATCCATGAACAGTGTTTTAAAAACATTAAGGTTTGGATGGTATTTTCTTTGAATGACTTCATCCCAACTATGGGTATTCTTTTTAAAAACTTCATCATCAAACTTGTCATGAGAATAAGTCCAATACATTGCTACTTGTTTGGAATGCTTCAACACTAACCCTTTAGTATCATGTTTACGATATCTTCCAATCCCAAAATTGTTTTCCAAATGACTTAAACCCTCCTTGTAATGTCTTTTGCCACCAAAAGGTCGGGCAATGTCACTGAGTAAACATATTTTTTCTCTTATACAATTTTGTAACATCCCTGGCCACCAACAAGCCGACCATGCTAACTCATAGAAATAAAAATTATCATCTGCATATATATATAAACATACACAGACAACATATTCTGCTAATACAAATATTAATGCAAAATAACAGTAAGCCTATACATATAGCATATATAGGAAATACTCATCAATATAGCATGTACAAATACACAACATGTAAATGAACAGAGGATTGGTACTTATCTTTTAATAAAATTACACCAACTACGTGCAAATCTTCCAAGAACCTCCAAGCCATAGAACACATTGCTCATCACTTTTAGCAGTGAGTCACCCCTGAGCTGGGACTAAATTCCACCTGGGTAAACGGATTCCTAGGCTAGGAAGGGACAACAAGAAGTTGCATAGTAAAAAAGGAAGGATTTCCTCCAAGGAGCCACTTACGCCCACAGCTCACAGACTCTCATTCCCCACATGCATGTCCCACCCCAGGAGTATACACCTTCACTCTCCCATAGTCCATTGGTTGCTTCACCTCCCCTTTTGGGGCATCAGCAATAGGCTAGATAAGGGATTCTCAGAGCTCTATAGATGCTACTGGACTCCCTCCTAGAGAACTCACTTCCTCAGCACACTCTCTCACCTAGAGAGAGTTTCTCACAGGCCTGACAACCTTCTTCTTCTATACACAATCCTGACAACCCGCTTCTTCACTCCCACTCCTCAACACACAGTCATGGTGATGGAAACAAAAATAAATGGATGTGGGTGATGGTAATGACAGAGAAATACGCAGGCAACCTGTAGGGTACAGGCACCGCAAGGGTATCAATTCAGGCTTGTTGAAAAGGTTCAGGGTTGTTGAGGAATTCGGTAATGGAGGAAATGACTGACTGTGAGCTTGCTTAGTGCATGAGTGAATGGGGAAACCCTTGGATAGAAGGGAGATAATGGTGAGAATGGTGAGAATGCCCCCATAAATTTGCATGCATCTTGGATGACACTTGTCTCTCCATGAGCACATTCCTCTCAACTTGGAACTTGTTCCTCTCCCAAAAGGAACATAGGATTAATTAATATCCTCTTTACAAACTTTATAATAATAATTATATATTATTCTCTTAGGTTTAAGCTCTTAAACTTAGTCCTTTTTCCCCCAACCTCCTAGCTTCCTCCCTTTCCCAACCTAGTGGATCTTAGTCCCCCATACTCTTTCTTTGTGGTCGGTCTACATGCAATTATGTAGTTTATATTAATAATATGAATATTTATATCTACAAAACAAGCTCCTAACTTTTAACTTCTGTGCTCTTTGGCCTAATAAGCACATAAGCCTACTAGCTTATAACGCTTGGCTCACCAGCCTACAAAACATGTTACAATTTATGATTACAACCAGGGCTCGGCCTTGGGATATTACAATCCCCTCCCCTTGTTTTTTCACTGTCCTCGGTGAAACTTGTTTACACATATACAATTCAAAAACTCTTCAAAAAGGCTCCAAGATTTAACTATTGGAAGCTTGCTATCCACTTGGTGCTCTACTTTTAAGCACCAATTCTGGTGTTCATACTATAGCTGGAATTCAATTTCTCTATTCCATAGGGCTGCGTCAGGAAGAATTCAACTCATTATTCCTTATTAAGTGCTTCAATTAAACCTTATTGAAAACACAGACTAGTTGTAGATCCACGACGTTCCACCCATCCTTAGATCTCATTCTTGATAAACTCCCAGTATGTAACGTCCCCTTCGTTATGTCTATGAATAGCGAAGTTCAATAGGAAATTTTTTTTCTTTCTTTTTAACAAATAAGAAATTAACAACATCACCTAATTCATATCAATGCAAAAACACATGACATCATAACTAAGGTGACACATGATCAGAATATAAACAAAATCTACAATATCATTGCGGAACAAAATTGCAAACTATAATGCCAACCAATCTCATCATATTATCACCAATAACAAAAAAAATTCCGAATATAAAACTGCTTTCTAGTTCACCATTAAAATCATATCGTTGCCACTCGCCCGCTTCGGATACGTCCCTCGCGCTGTGCCGCTTCCCTTTCTCTGTGCCGCTTCTGCTTGCCGACCAAAGAAAACTCACCGGTACCTCCCAGCCAAATGCTAGGGGTACTCTACTTCCCCCTTAGCCCCCCGAGCCGCAAAGGGGCCACACAAGAACCAGAGATAGACTAGCGTCTCATCTCGCCTCCACGGCTGAGCTACCACTCCAAACA
>JASDQU010108832.1:106825-117277 GCA_032191745.1 Picea mariana
TTTATTCTCTGCAATGCCATAGGTCTGATCAAAATTGGATGTGTCAAGTGGAATTTACGGTAACTTCCCCACAACTTGCCGATTTTTGTCCTTTCTAGGAGATCTCACTTGTATAGTGTGCCCCGCACAAAATAATTGATATAAAATTCTAAAACTCACACCAGAAATACTACAGATTGTCCATGATCCAATGAAACTAGTCCCACTCAATTTGGATACTCTAGGAAGAAGTTATGATTGTTTTACCTAGAACACCTTCTTGAGACTAGTCAATAGGACTAGTCAGATACCCTATCTTACACAGGGTGTATCTACAAATGTAAGATGACCCAGAAGCTGAAATTTTTACCACAGATACCTTACTAATCTATGTAAATACCCTCATAATTTTAGGGTTTGAAACATTACAGAAAAAAGTTTATAGCAAAAACTCTGCAATGACTCAGTTCAGGATGATTCCAGAACCCTATCTTGTACAGATTGTATCTCGGAAAGTATAAGGCCTCAGGAGCTGAATTTTGAGCCCAATGTACCTTGATCCGTCTACTAAATATACTATAAGTCGTTCCTTCTGAAACGTTGTAGAAAAAAAGTTATAGTGAAAATTCCAATGTGTCTCAGATGTAGCAGTGAAACCCCAAGACCTTGAGCTCTGATACCATATGTTAAGAACTAAATATCAATATAGCATAGAAAAACCTCAGAAAAAGTACTCAATGCCTTGAAAAAGAGATAAATTCAAATAATAAGCCTCTTTGAGGGGGCAACCTCCTTTTACCCCACTTAAATGTTCAAGTACAAGATGATTCAAAATGAAAATGTCTCATTGGTATATATAGGAGACTAGGAGGTATAATTACAACTAATGGCCTAAAGCCGACATAAATAAAATAACATTACTAATATAATATGCCCCAATTAAGGGGTAATGAGCCAATATTAGGGCTTAACATTGTGCAATGACACCATGGTGTCCCTTTTTGAGTAATTTTGTCATGCTATTAGAGCTTATCACCTTAGAGGGTTTCCCTTGGATACCTCTAAGCTCAACTTGATTTCCTTCTGAGGAAAATCTTATTAAAAGATCTTGAAAATTAAGGGCTATTGTTCCCAATGATTGTAACCATTGGACCCCTGATATAACATCAGCACCACCCATTTAGATGGAAATCATGGGATTATCCAAAAAATACTCCCCCGTATTGAAATTAGTACTATGGAACTTCCCAGAACAATTTATGATACCTCGATCTGCAATCATTACTTGAAACTTTGGTGCTAGAAATAAAAAGCAATTAAGGTCTTTTACTAATTTTAATTGATGAAGTTATGGGTACTACTGCAATCAATCAACATTGTTACATTTTTCTTTTCAATGTATCATTCTATCTTGAGGGTTTGTGGAGTACTGATGTTGGCCAATGCATCACAAGATATCATTGGAGTAGTATCTTTTAGATATGGATCTTGTGATGGTTCAAATTCTTGATCTTCTTCCTATTCATAGCCTATGCAGAATAATTTCTTCTCACCACATTTATGCCCCTTAGTGTACTTGTTGTCACAATTGAAACATAGTCCCTTTGCTCTTCTTTCATCCATTTATTGAGATGTTAACCTTGTTGGTTGAGGTATGGTTATCTTATGAACCCCAAAATGATCTCTACTTCGTGAATATGCTCCAATGGTAGGCTTGTGTTTAGCTTTATTCTTGTCTTGAAAATGACAAGCAAATTGTGTAACGTCCATAATATTTGCAGTATGTTTTAGGAAAATTGCATGTTTAATGTCTAGTTTTAATCCACCCATGTAAGCTTCCAACAAATGTTCATCACTTATGTCATCCACCCTTGTGGCCAATACTTGAAATCCTGAATTATAATCTTCAATATCACCTAAGTGCTTGATTCTTGTCACTTGACTGAAGTAGTCATGTTCCCAAACTTTCTCATATTGTGCTTCTAAGTCTCATGTAAATAAAACCCAAGTATAATGATAGAAAGATTGTTAAATTAAATATTAGTTTATAATGGTCAATTAGAAGTTGGAATTAGGCATTAATAAAGTCAAAGTGACTTTAGGTTAATTTATTTGCTTTTAGGTCAGATATTTGTTTTTAGGTTATATTTTTACTTTATCCCACATTCATAAAGTGGTTTGACTCTACTTGATTGTAACCTATATAAGAAATATATTTTCTCTCTTATTTAATTAGATTGAATAAAGACAAATAACCTTATTCAAGTTATCTTGGTTTCTGTGTGTGCTCGATTTCCATTACATGGTATCAGAGCAGGGTTAGGGCCACGGAGTCTGGGAGCGCGTGAAGACCTAGGGACTGCTGCCGACAGTGACGGATCGAGGGATCGCCAGCGTAGCAAACTCAAGGAGAAGAAAGGGTTTCGGATCATCTGGAGCCGGTTTCGTTTGATTTTTTGGTTTTAAAAGCCAGGTTTGAATTTTTTTCAGGTTTTTTCGAAAAAAAAATGCGGTTTTAAAGCCAGGTTCACGGATTCAAATTAAAAAAAAAAAATTTAAGGGTTTTGGGGCTGAGTTTTTTTTGGGGGGGTTGGATTTTTTTTAAGTTAGAATCAGTCGTACATCGTACGAAATTGATTTTAGCAGCAGCAGCCATCAATTTATGAAGATCAAACCGCACGAAAAAATCCGTACGGATTTTTACAACACAACCTTTTTTTTTTGTCATACGGAAATTTAATTCTACAGCCTGGAAATTTAATTGAGCCGTACGAAATTGATTTGCAGCATACAGAAAATTCAATTCAAAAGCCAGAGTGTACGGATCAGTCGTACAGTCCGTACGAACTGCCATTTTTTTTGCTAATCTCTGCAATTTCTTAGTTTTAACTGAAATTTCTCTCAAATTTTGTCAATTTGGACGGTTTGGAGAACAGATTGGCCTGTTATTACCCAGATTGGTGCCCAGCTTCGAAGATCTGGTGTTTTTTACTGCTAATTTCTTGATTTTTTTAGCAGATTTGAGGAGAAATTGGTTGATTTGGAGCTGGTTGAGGGCAGATTGCAGGTATTTTTCCATTATTTATTTTCTAGGTTCAGTATTTTACAATCATCTATGGCTACATTGACCAACATCATGTTGGAAGGCAACTAGAAGTTCTCTGGGAAGAACTACAATACCTGGAAGCAATGCATGTTGGCCATTTTTGTGTACCGGTGCCTGTCAGATGTTGTTCTAGGCACAAGTCCTCATCCCATGGTTGCAGATAAAGACCAGGACAAGTTTGATGGCCAAGACAGAGAGGTCGTGATGTTGATCAAATTGTCCATGACAGATGAGATGCTACCTGAGGTTCAGAATGGGAAGACTGTTGTAGTGATCTGGAAATAGTTGAAAGAGACTCATGAGATTTTAGATAAGGGTCGAGCATTCTTTTTAAAGAATATGTTGTTCTCAATCAAGACAAGTGAGTGTGCCTCTCTCTAAGAGAACTTACTCAAGATCAAGGACATCTGGGAGCAGTTGGAGGCCATTGGTCGAAAGATGGCAGAAGAGGACATGGTGTTGATCACGTTGAACAGCTTGCCAGGGTCCTACGAGCACTTCATTGAGACCCTGAACATCACAGCTACAGATGTTGACCTGAAGTTTGGAGAGCTATCCAATAAGCTCTTGCAGAAGGACAGGTGGAAGAAGCAGTTTGGGAGCAGCAGTGAGACAGAGGGTTCAGAGCAAGCCTTTGCAGCCAAAGCTAATGGAAAAGGCAAATGGACAAGAAAACCTAGTCCAAGCAATGGTGAGGATGCCACCAAAAGCCTGAAGACCATCACTTGTCATTACTGTGGCAAGACTGGCCATATGAAGAAGCACTGCAGAAAGTGGTTGGCAGATCAGAAGCAAAACCAGGGAGGGTCTCAATAGAAGGCCCATGTAGCAGAGCACACGAAGGAGAAGGAGGCAATCTTCTATGCCTTTAAGGCATGTACACAAGCAGATCAGTCCAATTCATCTACTTGGTTTGTTGATTCAGGCGCATCTAGACATTTCACCAATCGAAAAGATTGGTTCACAGAGTTTACACCTAGTCCATCCAAAGACTCGGTGATCTTTGGTGGAGGTAAGGAGTATACTATAGTCGGCAAGGGGAATGTTCAGATTTCCTTCAAAGGAAAGATGTTTATGTTTCTCAACGTCCACTATGTGCCAGGTATGGAGCTTAATCTGCTCTCAGTTAGTCAGATTATGAGGCACTCTCCTCACTTGGATGTCAACTTTAGCAATCCCAAGTGCTATATTGTTGACAAGAATACCAAGAAGATCGTTGCTCTTGGTGTGGAGGACCATGGTCTGTTTAGATTGGTGGATATTGGGCAGGGAAAAGAGAATGCACTGGCAGCGAAGAGGGCATCAGACATCTGCACACTATGGCATCATAGGTATGGGCACCTCAATTTTACCTACCTCTCTTAGTTGGCACGAGAGAAACTGGTAGATGGACTTCCAGACATTCAGCAGAAGATTCACGGAGTTTGTGGAGCTTTCCAGGCAGGGAAGCAACATCGAGAGCCATTTGATGAAGGACAAGCTTGGAGAGCGCAGAGGGTCCTTCAAATAGTTCATGCAGATGTATGTGGACCAATGAACACGACATCAATCACTGGTGCCAGGTATTTTCTTCTGTTTGTTGATGATTTCAGTAGGAAAATGTGGGTGTATTTTTTTAAGTTGAAGTCTGACATGTTTAAATAATTTCAAAAGTTTAAAGCATTAGTCGAGAATGAGTCAGGTTGTCATATTACCTCTTTTAGATATGATAATGGTGGAGAATTCTACTCTAAAGAATTCAATAATTTATGTGCTAAACATGGGATCAAGAGACAATACACCACACCCTATACTCCACAGCAGAATGGGGTGGTTGAAAGGTGAAACCACACTATCACAGAGATGTCTAGATGTATGTTGCAGAATAGGTGTGTTCCTAACAGGTTTTGGGCAAAAGTAGTGTTCACAGCAGTGTACTTGTTGAATAGATCTCCCACGATGGCGGTAAAGCAGAAGACTCTAGAGGAAGCGTGGTCTAGAAGAAAGCCCAAAGTAATTCACTTGAAGTTCTTTGGTTCTACTGCTTACACTTGGATTCCAACTGCGAAATGAACCAAGTTATATCCGAAGAGTAAGAATATGATGCTTACAAGGTACAACGACACCCATAAAGATTACAGATTAATTAATGTTGACACTGATAAGGTGAGCTTTAGCAGAGATGTTGTTGTTTATGAGGAGGTTGGACCCTTCCATACTCCTCCCGCATTCAGAGTTACTGAGTAGCCATAATTCATTGAAGATTCAGGTGTCAAGCTTCTGATAGCTCCACCTAAAGGGGGGAAATATTCTGAGCATGATGATGAGGATTCAGAGCAGGATGAGTCTCCTAGGTCAGTCAGATCAGTACATTCTGAAGCAAGAATCCCAAGTCATGGTGGCAATACTGACTTGGAAGTCATAGATTCCAAAAGACCCAAGTGGTGGCACAACACCATTGGAGATGTTCAGATAGGAGAGATGATCGAGGGAAGATCATCACGAGGTAAGAGTAAACAACAAACTGGCACAATCAACTTTGCTCTTATGGCCAATATTCAAGAGATCTATGAGCCTCGGGTATTCAAGGAAGCAAAAGGAAGACCTAAATGGGAAAAGGCCATGGAGGCCGAACATGAAAGTTTGATGAAAAATCAGACTTGGGATCTCACATTTCTTCCATCAGAGAAGAAACCCATTGGCTGCAAATGGGTGTACAAGGTTAAGTACAAGGCAGATGGTACACTTGACAAGTACAAAGCATAGTTAGTTGCGAAAGGATTCTCTTAGTGAGAAGGCATTTACTATGAGGAGACTTTTGCTCCTACAGCGAAGATGAGCATTATTCATCTTGTTCTAGCCATGGCAGCACAACAAGGCTGGAAGGTCCACCAGATGGACATGAAAATTTTCTTCCTCAATGGAGATTTGAAGGAAGTGGTATACATGTGCCAACCAGAGGGGCTTCAAGTTGCAGGGAAGGAGCATCTAGTTTGCAGACTAAAGAAGGATCTATATGGTTTGAAATAGGCACCAAGGGTATGGTACATCAAGATTGATAGGTATTTGGTTCAGCAGGGGTTCCAGCGAAGTCCTTCAGATTCCAACTTATATGTCAAAAGAGTTGGTAATGAAATCATTCTTCTGGTTGTTTATGTTAATGATATCATTATTACAGGTAGTGAGGAAGATGCAATTACATGGATCAAATCCAACATGATCAGATCATTTGACATGACAGATCTAGGCCTCCTACACTATTGTCTAAGAGTAGAAGTTTGGCAAATAAGGAGCAGCATTTTTGTCTCACAAGCAAAGTATGCCAGGAGTTTGTTGGATAAGTTCAGGATGGAGGATTGAAAAATCTCCCCTACACCTATGGAGAAAGGACTGAAACTTTCAGCCAAGACTAACTCAAAGGTAGTCAGTGAGTCACTATACAGACAGCTAGTGGGCAGCTTGACATATCTTACAGCCACTAGACCTGATATGAATTTCATTGTGAGCTTCATTTCCAGATTTATGACAGCACTGAAAGTAGAGCACTGGACAGCAGTGAAGTGAGTGCTGAGATATGTGAAAGGGACATTTGAATTTGGTATTATGTACAGTAGGAGCAAAGACCCGAGGTTGTGTGGTTATACAGATTCAGATTGGGCAGGTTTTGTTGATGACAGAAAATCCACTTCTGGATATGTCTTCAGCCTTGGCACGGGTGCAGTCACTTGGACCAGCAAGAAACAACATGCAGTCACCCTTTCATTGACAGAAGTAGAGTATCGAGGAGCATTGAAAGGTTCATGCGAGGCAGTTTGGCTCAGGAGGATGTTATCAGATATGCAGATGTAGAAGAGAGAGCCTACACCCTTGTTCTGTGAAAATCAAGGGGTAATGAAACTTGCCAAGAATTCAGTCTTCCACAACCATACCAAACATGTTGATACACACTGTCACTTCATCAAACAGCTTGTAGAATATGGAACTATTGAGTTGCAGTATTGTCCTACAGAGGATCAAACTGCAGACATTTTCACCAAGTCTTTGGGTTCCGAAAAGCATGTAAAATTTCGGAAGAAACTTGGTGTAGTCAGTAGATTGACCATTAAGGGAGGGTTTTAAATTAAATATTAGTTTATAATGGTCAATTAGAAGTTAGACTTAGGCATTAATAAAGTCAAAGTGACTTTAGGTTAATTTATTTGCTTTTACGTCAGATATTTTCTTTTAGGTTATATTTTCACTTTATACTACATTCATAAAGTGGTTTGACTCTACTTGATTGTAACCTATATAAGAAATCTATTTTCTCTCTTATTTAATTAGATTGAATAAAGACAGATAACCTTATTCAAGTTATCTTGGTTTCTTTGTGTGCTCGATTTTCGTTACAAAGACAAATTCATTTTAATTACCCAACGATACCATTGATATGTTTTGTTCTCAAAGTTCAAAGTTGTTATGTGAATATTTGCTTATCATCCATAATATTATACAGTTCAAAATATTGCTCTACTTGGTTCACCTAGGTAAGGCCCTATGTTCCATCAAACTTCCTTAATTCAAACTTAGGAAGGTTCACTCTTTTGGAGATCATCCATAAGTAACTCCGTTATTGGAATTAAATCCCCCTGAAAAATTCTTATTATTGGAAAGTGGTTCAAACTGAACACTACCTTTATTTTCATCAGTCCCTTCAAACCCCTTATCAAATTTAAGGACCCTCCCATATAAGACTTCTAGAATCTTGTGTTCCATATGTTCCAACCTTCCATCCATCTTTTGTTCCATTTATTCTATATTTATTTTCATCTCTTCATTATTTTCATCCATCTTCTTTTTCATGTCATTCTTATTTTCATCCATATTATTTTCTATGTCATCCATCTTCTTTTTCATTTGATCTTCCAATACTCTTTTAAGGTATTCCTAAGAATGTGTTAAATCCACTTGTTTCAACATACTAACACTCACTTCATCTACTTGGTTCTTTAATTGGGTTAGTTTGTTTTCGAAGTCTTCATTTTCTTCAGAAGTCATGCTTGAGTTTTTATGAGGAGTACCAATGGTATTTCTTGTAGAACCCTTTGCCATGTGAGAAAATAAAAACAATGCTCATGTATCACAAATTTCGAATCACCAAAAACAAATCTTCCAATCAAAAGTTATGTCAATTGTAAGTTATGTACCTTTCAAACCCTAATTTTGAGTATGCTTGGATGGTTGATATTTGTCCTAATGTATCTCTGAACTTTGAACCCTTCTAAGTCTGAAATTTCATCCTATAGTACCCCGATGGGGATTCCTAAAATCCTGAAAATTTCATTGTCTTAACCTTCATTGATAAAAAATTATAACAAAAATATCAAAATGTCTTGTTTAAGACTAATTTCAAAATTAATAAACAACCCCAATTTCCACGAGATAAATCTCAAAAATTATAATGATTCAAAATCTAAAAATTTTACCACATATAATTCGCTATGGCTCCTTAGGATTCTGAAAATTTCAAAGTCTGAAACTTCATAGGAAACAAAGTTACAATGATAATGCCAAGATGACTCTTTTACAATTGATTTCAGGATTAGTCCCAAGCCTTTTTTTCCATGGACTATTTCTCCAAAAGTATAGTGAACCAGAACTTGAAATTTTGACCACCTATAATATGGCATTTCTCCTTAGTCTTCATAGAATTTCACTGTCTGAAACTTCCCAAAAAAAAAGTTATATTGAAAATTCCAAGATGACTCGTTTAAAATTGATTTCAGGATTAGTCACAAACCATATATTCCATAGGCTATATCTCTGAAATACTAAGGAACCAAACATTAAAATTTTTACCACATGTACCTTGAGATTTCATCTCATTCGCCTCATAATTTCAAAGTCTAGAACGTCCTAGAAAAAAAGTTATGGCGAAAGTGTCAAGGTGTCTCGATTGGAGGAGCGAAACCCTAGAATCTTGAGCTCTGACACCAAATGTTATGATCCAACTCCTTAAAAATTATAAAAGTAAATGAGTATTATCCACTTCAAGGGGGAAACCTCCTTTTACAATATATCCAATTCAGAGCATAATATGAGATGAGATCAGATGATCCTAAGACTAGATCTCTTTGGTGTGTGTGTGTGTGTGTGTGTGTGTGTGTGTGAGAGAGAGAGAGAGAGAGAGAGAGACAATAGGTACAATTATAATGAAAGGGTGCAATGAAGGGTTCTAGTCTACATACAAAGATAACACTATAAATGTAATAATTCAATATCTAGGATTTAATAATGGGTTTTATACATAACATGGAGCTTCGTCTAGAGCTTAACACACATCATATGAAAAGTGGAAAATGAAAAAGAAAAACAAGTGGCTCAAGAATCAAAGAAAACGAAGTCTCACTTACAAGTCAAGTACCAAACATCGCTCCTACAAGACACCACAATATAGTGTGCTCAAAAATTACAATTGGAAGGTCAAGTTAACTCACAAATAAAAAACTTAGAGGATGAGCTAGCCAAAGATCGACAAAACAAGAAAGTATCACAAAAAAAATATAAAGATCTCGAGGATATGTTTTACAAAGAATTATTAGAAAAGGACCAGAAAATTTGTCGCGTAAAAGACCACAGTCAAAAAATACTTGCACAAATCAAGAAGACAAAGGTTATGAAACAGTAGAATAAAATATTAGAACAAAAGAGGCAAGTCTCGAAAAGGAATTCAAGAAGAACCTATTAGAAAAAGAGGAAGAAAATTGCACTTAAAAAACCTTAATCAAAGGTTGTTTGAGAAAATCAGAAGGTTAAAAGACGAGGAACTTGAGAATCGAGGCATAAAGATAAAGTCAACAAATCAAGAAATGAATAACTTTCACATCTAAGGAATCACAATCAAAACCTATTTACACAAATTTGGAATCTTAAGAATGATAAGTTGTTGAAAAACAAGTTAGACCAACGTATCAAAAATGAAGCATCGAAGCCCTCAAATCTAAAAATCCAAGTTGTAGAGGAAGGAACAAATACAGATTCAATTAAACATCACAAATTAAGAAAGTGAAAATCTAGTTGAAGGACAACTTTGGATGTCAAAGTACAATCGATGAAAATTCCAAGTGTACTTACTAATAGAAATTCAATGATCAACAAAATAACACCAGTGCATGAAGAAGATATAATACCAAAAGTAAACAAAGAAAACGCTACAAGCAAGATAAGGGAAAGTCATGCTACAAAGACACCTTATTGACATCCTAATCATTAATCACAAAAGCAGGTACATTAACAAGTCATTTTATCAACATCACTTGGAATGTAAACAATTGACCCGTCCTCTGAAGAATATTGATGCCAATGCAATTCAGTCTTGTAATAACAATTTATCTTGGGAATCCTATAAG
>JASDQU010108832.1:126751-144071 GCA_032191745.1 Picea mariana
TTTTGTTCCATTTATTCTATATTTATTTTCATCTCTTCATTATTTTCATCCATCTTCTTTTTCATGTCATTCTTATTTTCATCCATATTATTTTCTATGTCATCCATCTTCTTTTTCATTTGATCTTCCAATACTCTTTTAAGGTATTCCTAAGAATGTGTTAAATCCACTTGTTTCAACATACTAACACTCACTTCATCTACTTGGTTCTTTAATTGGGTTAGTTTGTTTTCGAAGTCTTCATTTTCTTCAGAAGTCATGCTTGAGTTTTTATGAGGAGTACCAATGGTATTTCTTGTAGAACCCTTTGCCATGTGAGAAAATAAAAACAATGCTCATGTATCACAAATTTCGAATCACCAAAAACAAATCTTCCAATCAAAAGTTATGTCAATTGTAAGTTATGTACCTTTCAAACCCTAATTTTGAGTATGCTTGGATGGTTGATATTTGTCCTAATGTATCTCTGAACTTTGAACCCTTCTAAGTCTGAAATTTCATCCTATAGTACCCCGATGGGGATTCCTAAAATCCTGAAAATTTCATTGTCTTAACCTTCATTGATAAAAAATTATAACAAAAATATCAAAATGTCTTGTTTAAGACTAATTTCAAAATTAATAAACAACCCCAATTTCCACGAGATAAATCTCAAAAATTATAATGATTCAAAATCTAAAAATTTTACCACATATAATTCGCTATGGCTCCTTAGGATTCTGAAAATTTCAAAGTCTGAAACTTCATAGGAAACAAAGTTACAATGATAATGCCAAGATGACTCTTTTACAATTGATTTCAGGATTAGTCCCAAGCCTTTTTTTCCATGGACTATTTCTCCAAAAGTATAGTGAACCAGAACTTGAAATTTTGACCACCTATAATATGGCATTTCTCCTTAGTCTTCATAGAATTTCACTGTCTGAAACTTCCCAAAAAAAAAGTTATATTGAAAATTCCAAGATGACTCGTTTAAAATTGATTTCAGGATTAGTCACAAACCATATATTCCATAGGCTATATCTCTGAAATACTAAGGAACCAAACATTAAAATTTTTACCACATGTACCTTGAGATTTCATCTCATTCGCCTCATAATTTCAAAGTCTAGAACGTCCTAGAAAAAAAGTTATGGCGAAAGTGTCAAGGTGTCTCGATTGGAGGAGCGAAACCCTAGAATCTTGAGCTCTGACACCAAATGTTATGATCCAACTCCTTAAAAATTATAAAAGTAAATGAGTATTATCCACTTCAAGGGGGAAACCTCCTTTTACAATATATCCAATTCAGAGCATAATATGAGATGAGATCAGATGATCCTAAGACTAGATCTCTTTGGTGTGTGTGTGTGTGTGTGTGTGTGTGTGTGTGAGAGAGAGAGAGAGAGAGAGAGAGACAATAGGTACAATTATAATGAAAGGGTGCAATGAAGGGTTCTAGTCTACATACAAAGATAACACTATAAATGTAATAATTCAATATCTAGGATTTAATAATGGGTTTTATACATAACATGGAGCTTCGTCTAGAGCTTAACACACATCATATGAAAAGTGGAAAATGAAAAAGAAAAACAAGTGGCTCAAGAATCAAAGAAAACGAAGTCTCACTTACAAGTCAAGTACCAAACATCGCTCCTACAAGACACCACAATATAGTGTGCTCAAAAATTACAATTGGAAGGTCAAGTTAACTCACAAATAAAAAACTTAGAGGATGAGCTAGCCAAAGATCGACAAAACAAGAAAGTATCACAAAAAAAATATAAAGATCTCGAGGATATGTTTTACAAAGAATTATTAGAAAAGGACCAGAAAATTTGTCGCGTAAAAGACCACAGTCAAAAAATACTTGCACAAATCAAGAAGACAAAGGTTATGAAACAGTAGAATAAAATATTAGAACAAAAGAGGCAAGTCTCGAAAAGGAATTCAAGAAGAACCTATTAGAAAAAGAGGAAGAAAATTGCACTTAAAAAACCTTAATCAAAGGTTGTTTGAGAAAATCAGAAGGTTAAAAGACGAGGAACTTGAGAATCGAGGCATAAAGATAAAGTCAACAAATCAAGAAATGAATAACTTTCACATCTAAGGAATCACAATCAAAACCTATTTACACAAATTTGGAATCTTAAGAATGATAAGTTGTTGAAAAACAAGTTAGACCAACGTATCAAAAATGAAGCATCGAAGCCCTCAAATCTAAAAATCCAAGTTGTAGAGGAAGGAACAAATACAGATTCAATTAAACATCACAAATTAAGAAAGTGAAAATCTAGTTGAAGGACAACTTTGGATGTCAAAGTACAATCGATGAAAATTCCAAGTGTACTTACTAATAGAAATTCAATGATCAACAAAATAACACCAGTGCATGAAGAAGATATAATACCAAAAGTAAACAAAGAAAACGCTACAAGCAAGATAAGGGAAAGTCATGCTACAAAGACACCTTATTGACATCCTAATCATTAATCACAAAAGCAGGTACATTAACAAGTCATTTTATCAACATCACTTGGAATGTAAACAATTGACCCGTCCTCTGAAGAATATTGATGCCAATGCAATTCAGTCTTGTAATAACAATTTATCTTGGGAATCCTATAAGCGCAATATTCCACAAAGGATCAAATTAGGATGGTCAATCCTTTTACAATTCAACAATTCTAATTAGCAATTAGAAGTTCATATCATCAACCATGACAGCATCAAGAACAAAGAATCATGCAAAGACATTACAAGTCAGAGAAAAAACGTAAAACTTTTCTGTAAATATGCTTTGAGGACAACACATTTCTAAAGGGGAGGGAAATGTAATAAACATAAATATATATAATAAATATTAATAATTAATAACGAAAAGACAATAATTAATAATGAAAAAACATGTCTTAACAAAAGGACATGATTCTTAATGAGAAGGCACCCGCCTAGGTATTTATATGGGGCCCTCATTGTATTCATTTGTATTCTATAATCTCTCATATTTATTCAATATATTATTTTGATCCTTACGGATTCTTTCATATTATTCCATTTGTTTTGGATATTTTTTATATGAACTAGATTGGTTCACCACATTCCTTGATTTTATCTAAAAATGGAAGCACTAGACCAATATACATAAACTCTCTCATGGACTCTATAATTCATATTAGAAGTCTATCTATAGATTACTCCCCTCCTTAAAAATCCTTAACATCCCACCTAATCTCTTACAAGGTTGGATAGCAATGAAGCTTCCAAGGGATGTCGATCAAGAAAAAAATATTATTGCATACATTTTTTCCACCTTGGCGTTTAAAATCACTAGAGTAGCTTTAGATCTTGCACATATCCAAAATTGGATGGTGATGTTTTTCTCTAACTCGTTATTGACAAAAAACAACTTGAGATTTCATATAGGACAGTTCTCTTCACTAAGTTCATGCACAGCATATATTCCTAGAAACATGTGTTCAGAGTTAGTTCTTAAGAGGTCAGAGTGCAAAGAATTTCACTTGAAATGTTAAATATGTTAAAATATTAGAGGTAAATTCCATTGTCTGTTCAAAGGCTCTAGAGGGTTACGCCAAGACCACCTTCACATGAGTATCAAATGTGCAAAGCCCTACCTACTACCAAATAAGTTCTGCACAAAAAGCATTGATAAACAGTAAGGGGAATCCAAATTCCACATAATTGCTTCTTTCTACAAGTTTTTTTACTCATACAAAAGCACAGTTCAAGCCTCGTAGATAATCACAAATTTACGAGACATTGCCAATCAACAAACAGCCATGTGATGTAACTTTCCAAAAGACTACCTTGATGCACAAACTAGTCCCAAACATTGTGCAGTCTCAAGTTGAGGTCACTTCATTAGCTTTATCATTTCTTCCAGAGGGATGCTTTGATGTTAGAAGAAATTATTCTCCTTTTCAAGAGACAAACTCCAATACAGCCAAATCTTTTCCAAATGGCATATCCTTAAACAAAGTTTAGGAAGATTTATGGAAGTTAACACTAAGAGACATCATTCTTGATCGTCAACAACTTCATCATACTTGATGCTTCCTTTGTTTATACTTCATAATGCATTACATTATGCTCAATATCATTATTATTTTTTGTGCTCAAATTGGATATGCCTTAACATAGTCTTTTAATAAAATATACAATATATAAACTGCAATCCTTGATTTTTGGTTGTTCATGGATATAAAAGAACATGTACCTTTTCTCCTCACTAAGCACTGTAAATTAGTTTGTACGAAATCAAAAGATTGATAACATTCAGAACCTTACTATTCACACCAATGCTAAGCATCACACTAACATGGATATCTTGGTAGAAATGACAATGCAATCAGACCTATAAACCATAAATATAGAAATCTTCTCAAAGACTATGACGACAACTCGTTGTAGTAAACCAGATATACCTCCTGTAGTATCCATGGATTGGAATTTACATATAAAAGATTGTTCTTCCCAAATAAAGCAAATTGAGAAAGAAGCTTATACGAGAAAGAGACCCATCTATGCATATATAAGAAGACCTTGTATGGATTCAAACAACTTGATGTAGAGTATCTTATATACAACATAAGTGTGGTTAAAACCTTCTATGACAGAAATAGTGTATCAGAATGGTTACTCAGAAGTCTGGGATGATGGATTGCTAATCCATGACAAACTCTCATGATGACATAAGAAGTGCTACTTGGATATGTTTCAGTTTGAGCTTTGCCACGATGTCATGAGCTAGTAGGAAATAGAAGTATTTAATTCAACCATGATATATTGTAATGATCAGAGCTATGTGAATCCTTCAGAGAAAACCAGTGTTCCATGACAGACCAAAGTACATTGAGATCAAGCATTATATTCTCCATGATAAATTCCAAAAGAGAGAAGTGGTTCTCTAGTATATCTCAATCGATGAGCAGATAGCAGATATTTTGGTAAAGCCTTTGTCCAAGATGAAAAGTTTGTGTACTTAAGAAACAAGTTGGGGCTTGTGGAAATAACTCATTTATTGAAAAGGGAAGAGATTACTTTCAGGTTGGGAGGGAGCACCGATATGTTATTGATTTATGGACAATCATTTTTTCAGTTCAAAAAATGGTCCAGGATGAGCAGTTCCTTTCCAATTCGGAAAGTGGTTTGAGATTTCTAACGGAAAGACATTGTCAAGTTCGGAAAATGGTTCAGATCGAACAATCATCTTCGTAATAAAAATGGTCTGATAGATTGTTGATGTACCATAGACAATGATTCCCCTTGTGGCTAGTGTGGGGGAATGGTCTAGGACATTCACTCTTCTTTTTAGTCACTCTAAGTAATGGCCAAGTAGAATGGTCCACCTCATCGGGCAGTTATTCTTTCGAAGTTCATAGTTGTGAGCAGTTTCGAAGAATGGTCCATTTTGGAGGTTGGTGGAGGACATTCATTTCCATTAGGAAATGGTCCAGAAAGTCATTCCCTAAGGCAGACTCATTCTCTCCAGGTTGCACTATGATTAGTGCCGGAAGAATGGCCCAACTAGGTGAATAGTCCAGGTTCAACAATCATGGACATGCATTCCCTAGGGCAGACTCGTTCTCTCTAGGTTGCACTATGATTAGTGTTGGAGGAATGGCCGAGTTAGGTGCATGGTCTAGGCTCAGAAATCAGGGAAAATTATTCTTCTATGCTTAAGAAGAATAGTCCAGATAGCCCATGGATGATATTTTTCCTTATGAGGGTAGATGCTCTTCCAGATCTCACAGATGTGAGTGGAAGAATGGCCCAGATTACTCAGTTTATATCATGGTATTTTTTTATACAGGTTGATATCAGATGATACGATTTCCATGGAGAGTGTATGTCTTTGGACAATAGATGTATGCTACTATGGTGGATGTGTTCCACTGGTTGTGACTATGTGTCATTGATTAAGTATATGTGTGCTACTTAGTGTGGTTGTGTACCACTGGATAGTGGTTGTGTACTACCATGGATAGACACAATTGTGTTCTATTGAATGGCATTGTTCTGATTGCCATGAAGACTATCAGTAGTGTTGGAAATGATTACCAGCTAGCTAGATAGTCAGTGTGTTGGTGGATAGACATTCTCCAGGCGAAAAATGGTCCAGGACATTTATTCTTCTAGAACGTATGTCCGGATTAAAAGAATAGTCCTTGTATCCCATGGTGTGGCTTCCAACATCTATTGGAAAAATTATTCTTCTAGGACATATGTCCAGATTAGAATAATGGTTCTTATATCACTCTTTGGAGTAAGTGACTTATTCAACATCATGCATGATTACACATAGATGAAGTATGGCTTCGAGAGATGATGAAGTTGATGCTATCAGATGATACTGATAGTGATGATGGTGCTCGTGATTTGATCTTGAGATAGATTGTGTGGCTATGATGATTCTATCGATTGAATGATATTTTTATGCTCAATATCATTTCCTTTAATACCTCCCTAGCTAGGACAGAGTGTTGATATTTTGGTAGCTGCGAGAGGTATTAACCTCCACGTGTAACCTTGACAAGACTAGAATTCTGGGAGGCAAGAGAAACCCTAAAAGCCTTGGACATAACCCTAGAAGACAAGTCGTCTAAAGAGAATAATTAATATTGAGTTTCTAGCCTCTAGAAAGAGTAGTTGGCCCAGACAACTAAGAAAGAGTAGTATAAATACAGGATGCCAGAGCTCATTTGGACACACACAACTCGCAACTGCAAAAATTTAGTAAGTGCACAAGTTTGGAGAGTAGTTGCAGCTCCAACTACTGCAACTTGTGTTTTTGGTTTTAGGCTCAGACTTTGTCTTGGTTATGGTTTGTACTTTCTGCCTTGTGCGCTAGCTTTGGAGAGAGGTACACTACATTGTTTGGCTATTGGTTATAGGGTTGCTTTCAGAATTATTCTCTCTTTCATGGTAAAGGTGCTCAGGAGTGGCTTCGACCTATGGTTGGGTGACAATATTGTTATATTGTCTATGGTGAAACGAGCACGCCAATTTTTTCTAACACCAAGTGCACTGGTTGTAGCCTATTTTTAATTGTTTTGTGACTTTGTTAAAAGTATCGTATAAAAGCTCTGCTAATAAAAGAAATCGAAGGGGAAATTGACGTTGTAAAGATTGACAGTCCCGAATGTTTCCTGGGGTTTTATATTGTGTACTATAAAAATTGTTATGTCATGGATTTGAACTATTAACAGAGAGAAGTATGGAAGTTGATATTGATGTCGATTTTCAATAGATACTATTGCATATAATAGAACAATAACTATTTTTTCTTCCTTTCATTATCCCACTTTTCGCTCATTATATGCCCCTCGCCTTCCCAAATACATTTTAAACATTCCCTGTTCTATTATTATGAATTTCATTTTTTTTTAAAGAGAAAGGATTAATAACAAAAGAAAGACTAACTGATGACTAGTGTTGGAAATTTGGATATGGATACATTTTTTGTTACTTATGCATTTGCTTGAACAGTATTCGTTGGTCGCTTCCCATCCATGCTATTGCTTTTCCACTCATTATAACCCCCTCATCTTCCCAATAGCCCTACCACTCCCTGTTCAAATGGAAAATTGATTGTTGAGTGTTAAGGTATTGATAGATGGATTGCATGTGCTTATGTGGTGAATGATAAATCCAACCTTTTGATTTTATTTAGGTAGAGTATTGATGCATGGATTGTTAAGAGTTTTTGATGACATGTTTGGAATATTGATTAGGATGATCTTCTTTAGCAGGGGAAGCAATGGCAGAGGTGTTAATAGAGGTGCTAATAGAGGCAGAGGAAATTGGTAGAGGGGCCATAGAAGGCTAAGATTTTTGATACATTTTGATATTGATCCACATGAACTAAATTATCTCTTTCAAGTTGGTCTCTTTAACCTAGTTGGCCATGGGATTCTCTAGCCCTGACCTGAGAGGCCTCCCTTCCAGCCACATCAAAAATTTTATGGTATTTGTGTTCCCCCTCACGTTTCTATGTAGCCAGAACCACCTGCCAATGATGATTGGAAAGAGATTGTCCATCAGCTTGTTGCTCATCACTAGGGTTGGCCTACTGTATCTTTATCATTACCCTCTCCATCGCCAAAAAATCCAAATTCCCAAGATTATCACATTGCCTCACCCGTACAGTCTTCTCATGCAAGTAAAATGATAAAAATCGATGTTCCCAAGCCAGAGCCAGATAAAGGAAAAGCAGTGGCCACCCCCTCCAAGTCATCCAAAGATTCCTTTGAATCTATGTCCTCTTGTCTTCGTCTCAAAGAAAATTTCTCCCATTTCATCAAGGATATCCATCCTCAAGGTTCCAATCAGCCTAAGGCTACAACAAAAATATCCAAAGAGGGCAGCAGTGAAAAGAGGCCAAATGCCTCTCATAGCAAATATGGTTTTTAATGTTGATTAATGTTATTTTTTATTGAGGACAGTCTTTTTATTTTGACAGTGTTTTGGACAGCATGGATATAATGCCTTTTTGGATATAGTCATGTTATATTTTGTTGATATTAAAATATTTGATCATTAATATGAAAATGGGAGTTACAAGGAGGATGTTTGACTCAAATGTTTGGGGTTTTATACTTTATATTTTGATGATTACTAAAATAAACTGAAAATGGGAGTCACAAGGGGTCCCACCTATTTAGTTATTATTTAATTAGACCCTTATTTATATACATTATTATTTATTTGTCTCAACTAATTAGTTAAGCTAATTAAGCTTAACTAAAGAAAGGTAGTTGAACTACCATAACTTATTCAGAAGGAATAAAAGCTCAATCAAACAAAGAGACAAGGGAAGAGAGATAATAGAGGGAGAACTTCAGCCATAAGGTTTTCTCTATACTTGTGAGATAGTTTCATTTTCCATTCATTCTGAGATTACTAGAAGGCTTAACCATCTTGATGACAACAAAGTATTATTGAAAGTAGAAGGATTCAAAACTGAATCATATATTTCAACAGCTTCTTTTAAAGGTGTATGATTTATCTTTGGCAGTTTGTGTGTTCTTGTCTGTTTATGAATTAAATTTCCTGACTGATAAAGAATATTTTGCAGAGTCAAGTGATAGCATTTTGTGGCAAGTTGATCCAAATCTTTAGCTTCAATTTTCTTTTTTTGTCAGAGTCTTTTTGTATGGTGCCCATCGGAGGCTTCTAAATTTGACTTTGGTCCCTACCCTTGCAGGGGTTCGTAAAGAGAATTCAGCTTTGTATCTCAGAATGAAATCAATATAAAAATCAGACATCTGATTTCAGTCTCACATATGTATTTTTGATGATTTGGTTCATATTTCGCTTTTATCTCCATGTACATACTCATGTAATTTCTACTTAGTTTATTTCTTTGCACAATTACATATAATATATAAAAAACCAACCTTGGTCCCTTGTAATTAATACTTGTTGATTAAGTGATTGTTTCTTTTATTCTAAGGCTATAAGCCCCAGGTAACATTCCCAACTATATTGCCTAAGCCCAACAAGATCTAAAAATGCTTGAGTAAGGTTCTTCGTACCTTTTCCTCAACATTTATTTGGTGACCATACTGGGGAGATATTCTATATCTCTCTGGTTGATTGTATCACAATTGTATTTTATTTTTCTGTTTTATCGGATTACTCTTTGACCGATTTTTTCCATGACAATACCTATTATGAGACAACCCAATATCAGAAACGGTCTTGATGACCAAACCAACATCTCATTAAGTTTATTCAACATTATTTTAGAAATTTCTAGTACTCGTGTTGAACTTGAACGATCTTGTGAAATAATTGGAAGGGACATAAATATTTGTGGATGTTGGGAAGCCAGGCAAAGGCAGCCCATAAATCAACAGTAACCTCCCTTTTCCTACCTCCTTGGTATTTCTTTTCATGTCCTTTAATCCCCGCATCTCTTGAAGGAGAAGAGGGTTGTCCCCTGAAGTTACTCCTATTTTTAAAATAGGAAGGAGGAAAATTGTCTTATCAACACAAGAAAGTGCTCTTAAGCAAACTTTATCTAATTCTTCCAGATCACCTTTATCACCCATACCTATCACCTTCAATATGACATTTGCGGGTATTGGTAGGGGCACCAAAGGTGTATCCTCCTCACAACCTTCTGCTTCATCAATAATTGGTAGTATCTATAGTCATCAAATCCCTATTCAATCCACTACCAATTATGCTAAAGCTATATGCAACAATTCGTCAGGATGAATTCCTGACATGCCCAGGGGATCAGTGTACTTAGCCAAATCCAGGGATGTGAGAAGCAGTACATCGCAGCCGACGAATTTGGATATCTAGTGCCGCAAGAGGTTCACCCCTCGTGGGATCCTGCAGATGAGGTCACTCCCACCACGCTCCATCATCTCTCCCCTTACCCTTCCATTAATGGTGCATGAGATAACAGAATGGGAAAAGACTGAAGTAAGGATCCAAAGCATGTGGAAGATGGTAAATCAATCCACTTCATCTCATGGGCGCCATTATGCACATTCAAGAATGGATTCCATATGGGGATTACAGGGAGGACGTAGTCATATTCATTGTTTATACATCCACAGGAAGTTTAGTGAATTAAAAAAAATTATAGGCGAAAGGAAAAGCACCGGAATTCAAGCCAGTTTTTAGATAGCAATTGCAGTGCAGAAATAGACGAGGTAAAGGCCATGACTCAAGAGCATGGATATAGCAATGGGGTGCCCAAAGGGCATAACATGAATTGCCATCATGGAGGAACAAAGCAGGGAGACAAGATTAGGATCCAATTGGAATTGGGATCTCTGAGCAGCAATCCAATTCGAAGAGAAGCGACCTCTGAAAGAATTCCTAGAGCCCAGTGACACACGCAAATGTTTTACCCAGGAAATAGAATTGGAAGCGTAGGCACAGACTACATTCTCAGAAAATTCACGCCAGCCAGTGGAACCGCCATAACAGATCAACGCCCAGGACAGGATAACAGAGAGGAGGAGATGGTGGATGAAAATTTCATCACCACCTAGCATCTGGCCATGAGATTGGATTCACACAGCACCACCCTAAGCTTCATGATGGAAACCTTGTCTCAACGCTGAGCCCTGATAAACCAACTCCAAGATGAGGTTGATTTCTTAAGAAGACAAGGTGAAAGACTAAAAGAATTGCACAAAACCAAAGCCCAGGATTCTGCAGATCAAAGCCAAAGAAAGGAGTGCGGGAGTAGAGTCGCCCCATTCCTGCCAGACCTAAACATCACCCTAGACATGCCTCCAAAAGGAGCTCAAATCCTAGAGGAGAAGAAGCAGTAATATTGGTCGACAGTCCCAAAATTTTGTAATTATGGCTATGTTAATCTCAGATCGTAAGCAGTAGCTAGAATAGTTTTGTTTTTCTAGATATCAACAACAGTGTTTTTTGGACAGGTCCTTGTAGTAAGCTACCATAAATACTAGTAGTTGGGTCCTTCAACCAACACCCCCTTTTTGTAAACAACGACTACGGTCATGCCTTATATATATATATATATATATAATCTTTCAGTTTCTGTAAAAACAAATAATGTTAAAGTTATAAAGAAGTATGGACTTTTCCAAATTGAAGAAGATGCTATGACCACCCCATGGCATGTATATTCTCCCTTGAATCTTGCATCATCCACTCACCCTTTACCAAAATTCAAAGACCACTTGCCTAGGTTTTCAAGAAATGGCATCGTTACTACAAATGAACACCTAGTAGCATTTTCTAATGCTTGTCATAACATAGGGGATAATGAGAATGACACTTGCATGTGTTTGTTTGTCAACTCTCTCGAATGGAAAGTTGCAGCAGATTTCTTTTACCTCCCTCCCAAAATTCTTTCCACTTGAGAAGAATTGGTTTATTGGTTCAAGTCCACTTATGGAAAGCCCAAGAGTATAGTCGAGCAGTTAAGGGAATACAACAATATTTTCTATAAGGATGGTGAAACCATTAAATCTTTCAACCTTCACTTCACCAAATTATATAATCAAATCCCTGAACTAATCTATCCTAAAATCAGGTTGCTTTCATGCATTATTATAATGCATTACCTTCTCCTTATCGTCATAGAGTTGAAGAGAAGGCTATTGACAATCTTGGTTCTGTTCTTCACACTTGCCTACAATATGAGGAGAAACTAGAAATAGCGGATATCCCTAAGGGAGACTTGGTCAAGCAAACATATATGTTTTCCCTCTTACAAATAATGCAAGATATGAATAATAGGATGATAGACTATGAGCGAAAAGGAAATTCCTCTTCCTCTGCTCCTGGGGCATCTTCTTCTTCCTTAGCGTCTTTTAGGAATACTAATGAAAACACTTTTCATCCAAAGGCAATAATGGCTTGTAGTTGGTGTAACTTCTATGAAGAAAATCATGAAGAAAGTACTTGCGAAGTTAAGAAAAATGTTAGAGATAAGATCTTTGGCAAAAGGCCTGATACCACGATCATCGTTTTAGATTGGATTGAACCAGAAGATGTTATGGTAATTAATACCATGAACAAATCTTACCCTTCCAAGAGCAAGTATGACCTTCCCCACACTTCATCCACTCCAAGCTCATCTTTTCAAAGTGTTGATACACAGGCTGTCAAAATTTTGGATAATCAAGGAGTGTCTTCTCCTCTCCCCTCTTCTAAGTATAATATCCTTAATCAATTGGCTAATATCAAAGTTGATGCTACTCTTTTGGACATGGTTGTCGTCCCAGAACAACAAAAGCATCTTAAAAACTTTATGGAAGGTAAGATTTCTACCATAGCCAGTCTATTTGAAGAGTCAAAGGAAGAGGAATCAACTGTAAATAAGATAGGTATAAATAATTTTAGGAACCCTGTAAAATAGCCCCCTTTCTATAGCTGTAAAAATCATGGATAAAATAGTTCATTGTTTCCTAATTGATGGCGGGTCTGGTCCAAGTATAATGTCTAAAATTATCATGGAAGAGTTTGTCTTGTCTTGCACTAATGAAAAGTCTAGAAGCATGCTCTCTTATAATAGTTTGCATCAATCAACTATAGGTGAAATCAAAGATGTAACCATAGTTCTGTGCGCACATCCCGAGATAAGAACTGTAAATTCTAACCTTGTATAATATCTACTGCAAACATATATTCAGAAAAGAATAGAAAAGATACAATGGCAAATACAAACATTACACAGAGATTTTTCCCCTGGAAACCCAAACCGGGAAAACCAACATATTCTATATTCATTCATAGTGATACATTGTTTACAATACAATATACATATAGGATCTAGTGGCATCCAAAACCCTAACCTAATGACCTGGATTAGTCCAAAACCCTAATTCCTTAACCGGAAATAGAAAACCATTGGCAAAAACCATGTGTCGAAAAACCACCTAAATACATGACACGTTTCCCAAGGCAGAAATTTTTTTGGGGGGGGGCGCTGCCCCTGAACCCCCACTAACCCCCCTGCACATATGCTTAGACACTACTACTCATGAAAATAATATAACACATACCCGACAAAAACAACCTCAACATCCAAGTAATTGATATGCCGATGTTTAACTATTCAATTATTTTAGGAAGACATTGGCAAACCTTAACTGGTGGATACCTTTCACTTGATGGAACACATTTGTTCATCCCTCAGAATGAAAAGAACATTATAGTCCTTAGGGAAGGAGGAATTTCACCATATATAGAGAGCGTTCCCCAACCTAATGTAAATTATCTCGAAAAGAATTTGGGAGTGTACTTTATCTTTGTTGATGAGGGTGACACTATGCTTGAACCAATTGATTTTGATGATGGCATGTGGCACATGCATTTTGATGGCTCATGTTCAAACGAAGGTAATGGCGCCGATATCATTCTATATTCTCAAATAGGTAAAATCCACAATTTCTTTTATAGGCTATAATTTGCTTGCACAAACAATGTCATCGAGTTTGAGGCCTTATTGTTAGGCATCGAAAATGCATATAACCCTGGTTGTGGCCACCTTATAGTTTTTGGTGATTCCAAACTTGTTGTGAATCCGGTACGTAAGATTTATTCACTAAGCAACAAGTTACTGAAGCATTATACTCAATATGTTTGGATGCTCATTTCAAATATGTTATTGTTTAACATCACTCGTGTTAAGAGGGAACTTATTTCAATGGCAGATAAGTTAGTTGTTTTTACAGCATCCCCTACTCTACAAATTTTACCCCAAATACCTCATTGTACGTTTCAATCGCTATATCATCCTCACATCACTGATTACGTAGAATCATGGCAGGTTTTCCTAAGTGATGAAGGCATTTGTGCTTTCATACAAAATGAATCGTTTGATCCCAAAGAAATTATATCTATTGAAGATGACAAATTTCATAAAGGATTGACACCTCTCGAAAGTTCATTTTCGTAAAGTGATGTAGGAAACAAATAAACACATAAGGAAGAGGAGTCGAAAAGGAAAGTTGGTGATACCATTTCTTTGAATATTGGGACATTCGAATCTCCAAAGATCATTAAATTAGGTGCCCAATGTTCTGATAAAGAAAAAGTGAAATTCACATAATTACTCTGTGAATTTCAAGATGTTTTTGCATGGTGATACAAGGATCTTTGTGGTTTTGATCTTGTTCTCATACAACGTGCCATTCCTATCAAGGAAGGGGTAAAACCAATTAGGTAAAAATAAAGACCTATTAACCCTACGCTCGAAGCTACTATTTGAAAAGAGTTGAAAATTTTGTCGAAAGCTAATATAATCTTTTCAATTAAGTATTCAGAGTGGGTTTCAAATATGGTCCATGTTCGGAAAACAACTGGTGAGATCAGATTATGTGTGGATTTTCACACGTTGAGTAGAGCAAGTGTTAAATACTATTTTCCACTTTATGATATGGAAATGATTTTACAACAAGTTCCAAGGTCACAAATGATGTCCTTACTTGATGGTTTTTCTAGGTATAATCAAATCAAGGTAAAAAGGACTGATAGGTATAAAACCACATTTAACACGCGTTGGGGCACATTTTCTTATGAGCGCGTGCCTTTTGGCTTAGCTAATGCAGGTGCTACTTTTCAAAGAGATATGCAGACAGCTTTTGACGATCTAATCGGTAAGATTATCCACTTTTATATTAATGATTTGACTATTTATTCTACGAACCAGTAGGATCATTTTGGTCATCTTAGAAAAGTTCTCATGCATTGCAGAAAATTTGGCATTTATTTAAATCTTTCCAAATCTATTTTCGGTGTCATGAAGGGAAAACTCCTCGGTCATATTGTTTCTAATTTAGGGATAACCATATATCCTGAGAGGATTACCGCCATTCTAACCCTTCCTGTCCCCACCCCCAAGAAATAAGTTCAAGATTTCATGGGCATTGTTAATTTTGTCTATAGATTTTTTCCTGATTTTGCTGTCATGGTTAAAACAATCCATAATTTTTTGAAAAGGAATCGTTCATTTTCTTGGACGGATCATGTCAAGGATTCTTTCCTTAGGATTAAGAAGCAATCGGCTCCGCCCCAGTTTTGGCGAAACTAGATTTTGAAAAAGACTTTATCATATATACCAATGCCACCGAGGAAGCAATTTCTACTATCCTCTTACAAAGTGATGACCAAAACAATGAAAAACATGTAGCCTACATGAGACAAAGTTTATCAGATGATGAAATCAAATATTCTTATATTCAGAAACATGATTTTTCTCCTGTCGAGACTATAGAAAAATTTCACCATTTTATTTTGGGAAAACACACGCAGGTAAAAGTCCCTTTGCCTACTATTAAGTTTATGCTTTCACAAACTTATATTTCAGTAAAACTTGCACACTGGCTTGCCAAAATTTAGGAGCGTCATTTGATGATCATGACTTCGAAGACAATAAAGGGACAAGACTTAGCCCTTCACTTAGCTCAACAACCTGAACCAAGTGAAGAAGTTGACGATCAATATAATCCTCTTTCATCTCTGTTTTATATTGAAAAGTAAAATCTTGTTATATCCAAACATCCTTGGTATAAAAACATGGTGTATTATTTTCTATCAAAAGTGTCCAGATGAGCTAGATCCTCACCAAAGAAGGAGACTCTACCTTGAATCTTCCAAGTATATCATTTTAGGAGACTTTTTATTTAGGAGGTTTGCTGATGGTTTGTTATTTCTATGTGTAAATGATGAAGAAGCACAGAAATTGTTACACGAAATCCATGGATCATCAGTTTTTGTCATTCACACCGGTGGCCATTTTTCTGTGAAGGATACTGCTTTTAAGATCATAAGAAATGGTTACTACTCGCCTTCGATATTCTGTGATTCATATAAATTCAAAAGATCTTGTGATAAGTGCCAAAAATTCATTGGGAGAGAATGCCTTTCTGCCATGCCCTTACAACCTGTCCTCCCGGATTTCCCTTTTTCTAAATGGGGTCTAGATTTTATTGGTCCTATCAATCCTCCATCTTTTGCATGACATATCTTTATTTTGACAGCCACAGATTACTTTACTAAGTGGACCAAGGTTGTCCCTCTTAGACACACACATGATGAGCAGGTAATTTCTTTCCTAGAATCTAACATTTTTTCCAAATTCCTCATCTCATTAGAGATCATTACAGATAATGACCCAACCTTCATTTCTGCAAAATTGAACCAATTTCTGGCTAAATTAATTGTCAAACATTTTAATTCATCTACTTATTACCCTCGGAGAAATGGGCAAGAAGAATCCACTAACAAGAATCTGGTTAGGATCATAAAGAGAATCATAGAAGACAAACCTCACCAGTGGCACACGCTTCTCACTTATGATATCTAGGCAGACTGTACAACCACCAAAGCAAGTACATGTTTTACTCCCTTTCATCTCGTATATGGCTAAGAGGTTATTCTTCCTATTGAACTAGAAATTTCCTCCTTACAGATGATGTTACAGACTGAAGAATTAAATTCTTCTTATGTTCCCCAAAGGATAAATGCATTGTTAGCCCTGGAAGAATAAAGAAATTTTGTCTTGGAGAACCTAAAAAGAAGGCAGGAAACAATGAAAAAATATTTTAACAAATGAGCAAAGGTTGTTGAATTCAATATTGATGACAAAGTCCTACTATGGGACTCAACTCATGCTAAAAGAGGGAGACATTTTAAATTCCAAAAAGTATGACTAGGTCCTTTCAAAATTGTTTTTATCCTAGGCAAAAACTCATACCTTCTAAAGGATTTGGAGGAGCGATTGTACTCTTACAGTATTAATGATTCCCACTTGAAACATTATGTGGATCCAGTTTGATCGGTAACGCTTGTGTAAACATGATTGTTGTAT
>JASDQU010108832.1:169535-180896 GCA_032191745.1 Picea mariana
AAAAATCCCGATAGGCAAAGTCTCGACAACACCTTTGGATGAAAGATCTAGGTCACGGCCTGAGGTCACATGCAGTATTGGGGCGTTAGAGGGGAGCCACGCCAAAAGGCGGTGAGCACCTGTGTTGAATGCAGAAGAGAAGTAGCATAGCCCGAGGCGCTGAGATCATTTTGAAGAAGTCATGGTCATCGCCTGGGGAATTCATGGTTGTCAGGCTCCATCCCGATCTCGATGCAGCTAATTAATGGAAGTAGGGGGAGGTAGTTGAAACTTTGTTTCACCCCATAAATGGAAATCATGGAAGCGTCAGTTGTGGAAGCAGGTTGTCAACCCAAGGTCTCCTTGTCAATGAATGTAAGTGCAACCTAACATAAGAATATGCAGATGATAGGCCTTGAATGCAATGACTAGAGTGTGCTTCAGAAGGGAGCAAGTTGTTTTGAGTATAAATACTCAGTTTTGTATATTTTGGTTAGGGTCGATGGTAGAGAAAAGCTCCCGTATTGTAAATTTTTAGTAAACCCTCTGGCTTCTAGTTATGTATCTATATTTGAGACTTCTTTTTTAATGACATTCAGCATCCTTGCTCCATCTTGTTTGCCACTGATACTGAAATATTTCATGATTGGCTGATTCACATGAATTGTTGCGACTGTGTTATGATGGATGTTTGATCGTAACGTTATTATGATTTCTTTCAGTTTCCTTGTAATTTAAATTCAAGAAGTTCTTGTGTTTGAGTTTCTCCTCTTTGGGTTGCTAGATGACCTGATGTTCACAGCATACCTTTACATTTTTCTCAACGAAATCTTCCTCCTACTCACTGACTGAAGTTAAACCAAGACCTCACTTGCTTGTGCATATCAGTCCAGTTCCTTGAGTTAAGACAATATTTTCTTGAGCTTACGCCCATTTGACCTTTTTATAACCAACCCGTGACATAAAATTCTAATGGGTATCAGGCTTACCTCTACCGCAATCCAGGGGTGACTTCTGGTGCTAACAGTATTGAAATGTTATGTGGAAAACATAGTGGACTATGCACTGGATTTGTTGGGTTCGCTCATACTTTCCTCTAGTTGATGGAAATTAATGTGAGAAACGACGTGCAATCACTGCATGTCACTCTAACCCTACCTCGAGGTCACCACCCTCACTTGGTTCACATTTTTGTTGGTTGCTTTGGTTGATGTTGCCTCCATTTTGCTCGGCCTTGGAAAGAATAGTGGTGCTTGTTGGTTTTCTGGCATTCTCCATACATGTATGTTGGCTCTTACCTCTCCATTCACGAATTGTAGCTATGCTCCGAATAAAATCATGATGTTGGCTCTTATATTTGCTTACAGACTGTGTTTTCTTTCCAAATTTTATAATGGATGTGTGTGGTTATCATGACTGTGCAAATTGCATTTATATGGAGTTTCCTCTCAGTTGGCATTTAAATTTTCCAAGTTGAAAATAATGTTTGAAATTCCTTTCTGTTTGGATTATGCGACTTCGTTGCACCCAGAATGAGTGTTGCTTCTGTTGCTATGACTGTTGACAAATATTTTTTTGGTTTCACTCATCTCTAGTCATTAAAATTCAAGGGTTTTTCCTGAGAAATAAAAGAACAGTTGTCTTTTTTTTTATGCATAACGCCATAACCCTTTACTCAGTCTTTGAAAGATTCCCAGCTCCTTTAAATTATCTTTAGACTATTGTGAATAGATAGGCATATTTGCCTTGCGGGCAACATATGAGCTATGTGGAAAGTCTGTTGTGGAAACAAATGGTTAAATTGTTTTTTTGCAAATATAAATGTTTCACCTTTCATGCCCAGACCTCGATTGTTTTATCCTGTGTATGGCAATTCGTAAGATTTGAACTTTGGTCTTGATATGGGTATAGTGATTAACTCGATAGTGAGGAAGATGGGTTATATGCATGAAGTCTTGGCTCGTTTGTTATGTACCCATGGGGGCTTGGTCGATTTTGAAGTTATATTATGTTAAATTAAAATAAACAATGAGCATCAGTTTCATATGAGATTTCGACCCAGTTTGTTACGCAACAAGCATTGAAGGTTGTGATATAAGCAAGTTGATAGATTTATGTTGTGCTCTCAGCCTTCCATGTGCACTGGTTGTAGCCTATTTTTAATTGTTTTTTTACTCTGTTAGCAGTCTCATATAAAAGCTCTGCTAATAAAAGAAAGCGAAGGGGAAATTGAAGTTGTAAAGTTTGACAGTCCCAAATGTTTCCTAGGGTTTTATATTGTGTACTATAAAAAATGTTATGTCATGGATTTGAATTATTAACAAAGAGATTTATGGAAGTTGATATTGATGTCGATTTTCAATAGATACTATTGCATATAATAGAAGAATAATTTATTTTTATTTTTATTTTTTATTTTTTTTATCCCACTTTTTCCTCGTTATGTGCCCCTTACCTTCCCAAATACATTTTAAACATTACTTGTTCTATTATTATGAATTTATTTTTTTTGAAAAGAGAAAGGATTAATAACAAAAGAAAGACTAGTTGATGACTGGTGTTGGAAATTTGGATATGGATACATTTTATGTTACTTATGCATTTGCTTGAATGATATTCGTTGGTTGCTCCCCCTCCATGCTACTGCTTTTTCGCTCATTATAACCCCCTCATATTCCCAATATCCCTACCACTCCCTATTCAAAATGACAAATTGATCATTGAGTGTTAAGGTATTAATGGATGGATTTCATGTGCTTCTGTGGTGAATGATAGAGCCAACCTTTTGATTTTATTTAGGTAGAGTATTGATGCATGGATTGTTAATATTTTTTCATGACATGTTTGGAATATTTCTTCAGGATGAGCTTCTTTAGCAGGGGAAACAATGGCAGGGGTATTAATATAGGTGCTAATAGAGGCAGAGGAAATTAGCAGAGGGGAAATAGAAGGCCATGGTTTTTGATACATTTTGATGTTGATTCACAGGAACTAAATCATCTCTTTCAAGTCGGGTTCTTTAACCTAGTTGGCCATAGGATTCTCCAACCCTGACTTGAGAGGCCTCCACTCTAGCCACATCTAAAAAATTTCAGTATCCGTGTTCCCCCTCATGTTTCTATGCAGCCAGAACCACCTACCAATGATGGTTGGCAAGAGATTGTCCATCAGCTTGTTGCTCATCACTAGGATTGGCCTACTGTGTCTTTGCCATTACCCCCTCCTACACTGCCAAAAAATCCAAATTCTCAAGCTGATCACATTGACTCACCCGTATAGTCTTCTCATGCATGTAAAAGGCTAAAATCCAATGTTCCCAAGCCAGAGCCAGATAAAGGAAAAGAAGTGGCCACACCCTCCAAGTCATCCAAATATTCCTCTGAATCTATGTCCTCTCATCTTCCTCTCAAAGAAAATTGCTCTCATGTCATCAGAGAGATCCATCCTCAAGGTTCCAATCAACCTAAGGCTACAACGAAAAGATCAAAAGAGAGCAGCAATGAAAAGAGGCCAAATGCCTCTCACAACAAATATGGTTTTTAATGTTGATTAATGTTATTTTCTATTGAGGACAATCTTTTTATTTTGACAGTGTTTTGGACAGCATGGATATAATTCCATTTTGGATATAGTCATGTTATATTTTGTTGATATTAAAATATTTTATCATTAACATGAAAATGGGAGTTACAAGGAGGATGTTTGAATCAAATGTTTGGGGTTTTATACTTCATATTTTGATGATTATTAAAAGAAATAAAAAATGGGAGTCACAAGGGGTCCCACCTATTTAGTTATTATTTAATTACACCCTTATTTATATATTATTATTTATTTGTCTCAAATAATTAGTTAAGCTAATTAAGCTTAAGTAAAGAAAGGTAGTTGAACTACCATAACTTATTGAGAAGGAATAAAAGCTAAATCAAATGAAGAGACAAGGGGAGAGAGATAATAGAGGGATAACTTCAGCCATAAGCTTTGCTCTATACTTGTGAGATACTTTCAGTTTCCATTCATTCTGAGTTTACTAGAAGGCTTAACCATCTTGATGACAACATGGTCTTATTGAAGGCAACATGATTCAAAACTGAATCATATATTTCAACAGCTTGTTTTAAAGGTGTATGATTTATCTTTGGTAGTCTGTGTGTTCTTGTCTATTTATGAATTAAATTTTATGACTGATAAAGAATATTTTGCAGAGTCAAGTGACAACATTTTGTGGAAAGTTGATCTAGATCTTTAGCTTCAGTTTGATTTTGTTTTCAGAGTCTTTTTGTATGGTTCCCATCAAAGGATTCTAAATCCGACTTTGGTCCCTAGCCTTATAGGGGTTTGTAAAGAGAATTCAGCTTTGTATCTCAGAATGAAATCAATATAAAAATCAGACATCTGATTTCAGTCTCACAAATGTATTTTTGATGGTTTGGTTCATATTTCACTTTTATCTCCATGTACATACTCATGTAATTTCTGCTTAGTTTATTTCTTTGCACAATTACATATAATATATAAAAAACCAACCTTGGTCCCTTGTAATTAATACATGGGGATTAAGTGATTTTTTCTTTTAAATAAAAATGTATAAAACTTGGATAACATTCCCAACTATCTTGCCTTATCCCAACAAGATATGAAAATGCTTGAGTAAGGTTATTCATATCTTTTCCTCAACATTTATCTAGCGACTATACTAGGGAGATCTTCCATATCTCTCTGGTTGATTGTATCACAGTTGTATTTTACTTTTTTGTTTTATCAGATTACTCTTTCATTGATTTTTTCCATGACAGTACCTATTACAAGACAACCCAATATTGGAAATGGTATTGATGACCATACCAACATCGCATTAACTTTATTCAACATTATTTTAGAAACTGATAGTACTCGTGATGAACTTGAACAATATTGGGAAATAATTGAAAAGGACATAAATAGTCGTGAATGTTGGGAAGCTAGGCAAAGACAACCCAAAAATCAATAGTAACCTCCCTTTCCTACCTCTTTGGTATTTATTTTCATGTCCTCTAATCTTCACATCTCTCATAGGATAAGAGGATTGTCCCTTGAAGCTACTCCTGTTTTTGAAATAGGAAGGAGGAAAATTGTCTTATCAACACAAGAAAGTGCTCTTAGGAAAACTTTATCTGATTCTGCATGTTCATCTTTATCACCCATAACTATCACCTTCAATATGACATCTGTGAGTAGTGGTGGTCACGACGGAGGTGTCTCCTCCTCACAACCTTCTGATTCATTAGTAATTGGTAGCATCTACAGTCATTGAATCCTATTCAATCCACTACCAATCCTGCTAAAGTTATAAACAAGTTTGGAATTTTCCATTTTGAGGAAGATGTTATGACCACCTCGTGGCACATATCTTCTCCCTTGAATATTGCACCAACCACTCACCCTTTACCAAAATTAAAAGACCATTTTCCTAGGTTTTCAGGAAATGGAACCGTTACTACAAATGAACACCTAGTAGCATTTTCTAATGCTTGTCATAACATAGGGGCTAATGATAACGACACTTGCATGCATTTGTTTGTCAAATCTCTTGAATGGAAAGTTGCAGTCGATTTTTTAGACCTCCCTCCCAAAATCCTTTCCACTTGGGAAGAATTGTTTAATAGGTTCAAGTCCACTTATGGACAGCCCAAGAGTCCAGCTAAACAGTTAACAGAATACAACAATATTGCTTATAAGGATGGTGAAACCATTAAATATTTCAACCTTCGCTTCACCAAATTATATAATCAAATCCCTGAACTAATCTGTTCTGAAGATCAGGGGTTGCTTTCATGCATTATTATAATGCATTACCTTCTCCTTATCGTCATAGAATCGAAGAGAAGGCTATTGACAATCTTGGTTCTACTCTTCACACTTGCCTAGAATATGAGGAGAAACTCGAAATAATAGGTCTCCCTAAAAGAGACTTGGTCAAGAAAACATATATGTTTACCCTCTTACAACTCGTGCAAGATACGAATAATAGGATTATAGCCTACGAGCGAAAAGGAAATTCCTCTTCCTCTGCCCCTGGGGCATCTTCTTCTTCCTTAGTGTCTTTTAGGAATACTAATGAAAATACTTTTTAGCCAAATTCCATAATGGCTCGCAGTTGGTGTAACTTCTATGATGAAAATCATGAAGAAAGTACTTGTGAAGTTAAGAAAAATGTTAGAGATAAGATCTTTGGCAAAAAGCCTGATACCATGATCTTCGCTTTAGATTGGGTTGAACCATAAGATGTTATGGTAATTAATAACAGGAACAAATGTTACACTGCCAAGGGAAAGTATGACCTTCCCCGCACTTCATCCATTCCAAGTTCATCTTCTCAAAGTGTTGATACACATGCTGTCATAATTTCGGATAATCAAGGAGTGTCTTCTCCTCTCCCATCTTCTAAGTATAATATCCTTAATCAATTGAATAATATCAAAGCTGATGCTACTCTTTTGGACATAGTTGTCATCCCAGAACAACAAAAGCATCTTAAAAACTTTATGGAAGTTAACATTTCTACCATAGCTAATCTATTTGGAGAGTCAAAGGAAGAGGACTCAACTGTAAATAAGATAGGTGTAAATAATTTTAGGAACCCTATAAAAAAACCCTCCTTTTTATATCTCTGTAAAAATCATGGATAAAATAGTTCATTGTTTCCTAATTGATGGCAGGTCCAGTCCAAGTGTAATGTCTAAAATTATTATGGAAGAGCTTGTCTTGTCTTGCACTAATGAAAATTATAGAAGCATGCTCTCTTATAATAGTTTTCAACAATCAACTATAGGTGAAATCAAAGATGTAACCTTAGTTATGTGTGCACATATCGAGATAAGAACAACCCTCAACATCCAAGTAATTGATATATCGATGAGTAACTATTCAATTATTTTAGGAAGAGATTGGCAAGCCTTAACTGGTGGATACCTTTCACTTGATGGAACACATTTTTCCGTCCCTCGGAACGGAAATAAAATTATAGTCCTTATGCAAGGAAGAATTTCACCATATATAGAGAGTGTTCCCCAACCTAATGTAAAATATCTCGAAGAAGATTTCGGAGTGTACTCTATCTTTGTTGATGAGGGTGACACTATGCTTGAACTAGTTGATTTTGATGATGGCATGTGGCACATGCATTTCGATTGCTCATGTTCAAACGAAGGTAATGGAGCCGATATCATTTTATATTCTCCTATAGGTAAAATCCACAATTTCTCTTATAGGTTAGAATTTGCTTGCACAAACAATGCCATCGAGTTTGAGGACTTATTGTTAGGCATATAAAATGCATATAACCTTGGTTGTGGCCACCTTACATTTTTTGGTGATTCTAAAATTATTGTGAATTTGGTACGTAGGATTTATTCACGAGGCAACAAGTTACTTAAACATTATACTCAAGCTATTTGGATGCTCATTTCAAATATGTTGTCATTTAACATCACTCGTGTTAAGAGGGAACTTAATTCAATGGCAAATAAGTTAGTTGTTTTTGCAGCATCCCCTACTCAGCAGCTTTTACCCCAAAGACCTTATTGTACATTTCAATCTCTATATCGTCCTCACATCCCTGATAATATAGAATCATGGCAAGTTTTCCCGAGTGATGAAGGTATTTGCGCTTTCATACAAAATAAATCATTTAAGCCCAAATAAATTATATCTATTAAAGATGACAAATTTCCAAAATGCTTGAATCCTCTTAAAAGTTCATTTCCATCAAGTGATGTAGGCAACAAAGAAACACATAAGGAAGATGAGTCAAAAGGAAAGTTGGTGATACCATTTCCTTGAATATTGGGACATCTGAATCTCCAAAGATCATTAAATTAGGTGCCCGATGTTCATATAAAGAAAAAGTGAAATTCATAGAATTACTATGTGAATTTCAAGATGTTTTTGCATGGTCATGCGAGGATCTTCATGGTTTTGACCTTGCTATCAAACAACATGCCATTCCTATCAAGGAAGGGGTAAAACTAGTTAGGCAAAAACAAATACCTATTAACCCTACGCTCGAAGCTACTATTCGAAAAGAGTTGGAAAAATTGTTGAAAGCTAATATAATATTTCTAGTTAATTATTCAGAGTGGGTTTCAAATCTAGTCCATGTTCAGAAAAATACCGGCCATATTAGATTATGTGTCGATTTATGCGCGTTGAATAGAGCGAATGTCAAAGACCATTTTCCTCTTCCTAATAAGGAAATTATTTTACAACAGGTTGCAGGGTCACAAATGATGTCCTTACATGGTGGTTTTTCTGGGTATAATCAAATCAAGGTAAAAACGATTGATAGCTATAAAACTACATTTACAACACACTCGAGCACATTTGCTTATGAATGCATGCATTTTGGATTGTTTAATGCAAGTGCCACTTTTCAAAGAGCTATGCAGATAGATTTTGACGATCTAATCGGTAAGATTATCCAAGTTTATCTTGATGATTTGACTATTTAGTCTAAGAACCACTTGGATCATTTTTGTCATCTTAGAAAAGTTCTCATGTGCTGCAGAAAATTTGGCATTTCTTTAAATTCTTCCAAATCTATTTTCAGTGTCACGAACGACAAACTCGGTCATATTTTTTATGATTCAGGGATAAGCATAGATCTCGAGAGGATTACCGTCATTCTAAGCCTTCCTACGCCCACCTCCAAGAAAGAAGTTCAAGCTTTCATGGGAATTATTAATTTTGTCTGTAGGCTTGTTCCTGATTTTGTTGTCATGGTTAAACCAATCCATAATATTTTGAAATGGGATCATTCCTTTTCTTGGATGGATCATGTCGTGAATACTTTCCTTTGGATTAACAATGCAATCAGCTACGCGACGGTTCTGGCGAAACTAGATTTTGAAAAAGACTTTATCATATATACCATTGCCACCGAGGAAGGAATTTCTACTATTGTCTTACAAAGTGATGACTAAAACAATGAAAAACGTGTAGCTTACATGAGCCAAAGTTTATCAAATGATGAAATCAAATACTCTTATATTGAGAAACATGTTTTTTCTCTTGTCAAGGCTATAGAAAAATTTTGCCATTTTATTTTGGGCAAAAACACGCAACTAAAAGTCCCTTTGCATGCTGTCAAGTTTATGCTTTCACAAACTTATCTTTCAAGAAAACTTGCACACTGGCTTGCAAAAATTCAGGAGCATGATTTGACGATCATGACTTTGAAGACAATCAAGGGACGAGACTTAGCCCTTCACTTAGCTTAGCACCCTGAACCAAATGAAGAACTTAAGGATCAAGATAATCCTCTTTCATCTTTGTTTTATATTGAAAATCAAAATCTTGCTATATCTGAACATCCTTGGTATAAAAATCTGGTGTATTATTTGCAGTATCAAAAGTGTCCAGATGAGCTGGATCCTCACTAGAGAAGGAGACTCTATTGGATCATGTTGTCATTGATGCCAATGGTTTGATTATTTCGGAGATTATTGGATCATATGTCATTGATGTAAATGGTGTTGGCAAATATTTAACAGACAGTTAACAGCAGCGAATGCTTGTCATTGATGGCAACAGTGAAGATGACAGGAAAATAGAAGACAAGTTCAGAGAGGTGAATGATCGAAAGCAGTGAATGATCGAAGGCAGCGAATGAGCGAAAGGTTGAAGAAGAATCTCTGATCATTGAATAGGGAGACAGATCTCAGTCGTCAGATCCGAGCGCAGGGTCTGACCATCGTTGGATCAAGGATAAACTGCACGCTCTTTAAAATACAAGGAGAAGCGGGTGTAATCGCGATTTGCGAAATCGCAATGCAATCTGAGTCGTCAGATCAAGTTTTGATCTGGACCGTTGATTCCAGTCAATGGAGAGGCATCGGGGATTGAGAGTTGGACATGACAAAGATTATTGACATCAGGAACCCCGATTTCACGATATATGATATTGTGATTCAATCGCAGCCATTGAATCGAGAATGAATCTGGACCGTTAATTTAAATCCTTATCGGAGTTTCGTAGATCGAGACTTGAAGGTGTCGAGAATTCACATGGTGAAGTGGCGAAATCGCGAGAAGATCTGGGCCGTAGGATCTGGGGGAAGTACGAAGGACCAATAGCCGTTAGATATGGTGAAGATGCAAGGCAGATATGACAGTCGTGGTCCGTTGGATCAAGAGGACGCGTGGCGAAAGATCAGAGCACCACAAAGACTCCATTTTGGAGTTTCGCAGGTCAGGAAATTCAAAGGAAAGAGGCTCAAACTCGCAATATGCAAATTCACAAAAAGATCTTAGCCATCATATCAAGGTTTGATCTTGATCGTTGATCGGACTACATCTTGGAGTCTCGGCTATCGTGACTTGGAGTGATGAGACCCTTCATCACAAGAACTGTGAGATGCGAATTCACTAAGAGATCTGGACCGTCAATACACCAAGATTCTGAACCGTTGATCCAGCTCCATCTCGGAGCTTCACCTATCACGACTTGGAGTGACGAGAACCTCCATCTAAGGAAAAATGAGATGCGAGATCGTGAAAAGATCAAGACCGTCGGATCACCAAGAACGTGGATCGTTGATTTGAGCTCCATCTCGAAGCTTCACCTATCGCGACTTGGAGTGACGAGAACCTCCAACTAAGGAATAGCGAGATGCGAGATCTTGAAAAGATCTGGACCGTTGATTCATCGAGATCATGGATCATCAATCAGGGTCAATGAAGAGCATGAGTTTGCAGTGACTTTTAGCGCAACCTGTGGTCACCGCATGTGGTCACGTGGGGGAAGAAGCTAGTGTAGAAAAGTTCTGTATCGGAACTTCGGAGATCGTGAAATGAAGTGTCAAGACACTCAGCATAGAATTGCCGAATGCCAAAATGCCAAAATGAATGCAAGATCCCATGGAATCAATCCAACGGTGCAGGTGAATTTGAACAAGATCGGAGGGTTATTGTTCTTTCTCACAGATTAACTCCTGAGTTTGGAATCTGTTAGCACAATGGAATCATGATTGCAAATCAATTAGCGTTTCAGTTGGCATTTCAGTTGCTTAGACAGTTGTCAACATTTTGCCTAAGGAGTTGGGAAGTTGAACCGTCGTGTTCGTGTGTATAAAAGAAGATGAAATAGACTATGTCATGTTGGTCGTTCTGTAAGTGAAAAAGAATGAAACTGTAAGAATAGAAACGAAGAGGATGCGCAGGAGGAGATTGAGCATATGTGAAGGGTGAGATGAAATGCAGAGCATAATAATAGAGAGTTGAAGAAGAGAAGAATGAGAGCACGAGTTGATGTAGAGCATACCTGCTGAACAGACAGAGGAAGAGTAGAGCTGCAGAACAGTGTGCAGAAGACCAGATTTACAGAACAAAGAAAGATTGGTAAGA
>JASDQU010108833.1:63962-100337 GCA_032191745.1 Picea mariana
ACGACATAAGAAGATAAGTCAAAGTCCACCTAAGATCCAAAAACATGACTCCATAAGTGACAACAATGGGAGAAGTGCCTCGAAGAAGGCCCAACTTGGAGGCAGGGGACACTAATTGATAGATTCCTTTGGAAAGGAAGCTGACAAATCCGAAGGATCTCCTAGTAGCAGAGCAAGCTCAGATTCTCAAAGAAAAGGAAAGAAGCAGAAGCGTTCCAAAAATAATGATCCTAAAGAATTCAAGAAGCCAAACCACCCTCTTTCGATGGAGATATTAGGAAGGGAGAAGAGGCTGAAGTTTGGATGCTTGGTTTAAAGAAATACTTCAAAGTCCATGACTACTCTTAAAACTTGAAGGCTCAAATAACCATATTTAACCTGAATGGAAAGGATTCCATTTGGTGGAAAGACCTTAGGAATGTGAAAGGAGTCCATGAGAAGGACTTGTCATGGAAATAGTTTGAGAAATACTTTAGGAAGGAGTATCCGTCATAGAAATACATGGATTGGAAGACTATGGAATTCTATGAACTCAGGCTGGGGAAACTCACCATAGATGAATTTGTCAATAAATTCCTTGAACTATTGAGGTATGTACCCTACATAAAAGATGAAAAGGTAAAAATGAAGAGGTTCGTTAGTGGGTTACCTCAGACCTATCAGGACATGATTGAGTTCAACGAACCAAATACCTTAGAAGAAACTATCTGGAAGGTGAGGTATTGTTATGAACAGTTTGGGAGTAAGACAAGACCTCATGAGGAATGGAAGAAGAGGAGTAGTTCGAGATTCCAGAAGAAGGGGTTTAAATCCTCAAGATTTAAGAACTATGGAAAATATTCTAGAAGGATCCTTCCTACTATAAGTGTATATCAACAAAATTCCCTCTCTCAAAGTGGAAATAAACCTTTTAAGACAGTCCCAGAAAAGACCGATAACCTAAAGAAGGAACCCTTAAAATGATGGGGTTGTGGAGAAGATCATCGATTGAGGTGTTACCCACATAGAAAACATAATAGTAAGAGTATCTACAATATCCAAGAATATACCACCGTCGATTATGTGGCTAGGATCATGCCATGAATCTATGCAACATTGGACAATAATCAATCCAACCACCAAACTTTAGTAGTGGAGATGGAAGGTATGATCGCCAACCATATAGTTTCTATTTTAATTTACCCAGGTTCTAATTTGAGTTATGTGGCCCCTTAGACTATTTATAAGTGTAAAATGCAACCAATTAGACATGTTAAACCATGGTTGGTGTGATTATCCATTGGGACCAAAAGAAAGGTGGTAGAGGTCATACCAGCCTGTCAATTCATCATGGGTCGATTTCCCACCTGAGCGACCCTTAACATAATTCCCCTAGGATCTTATAAATTGTTGATTGGTATGGATTGGTTGGATTCTTATAAAACTAAATTGGACTGTTATCATAAAACTTTAGAATGTGTAAATGAAGAAGGGAGAAAAACGACCCTCCAAGGGATTCAGAAGCCTATCTTAGTGAAACAAATATCATCCCTTCAAATGAAAAAGTATTGCAAAAAGGGGTGTTCCTTATATGCCATACAGGTACTAGAATCTGTTGAGAATGACAAACCAAACCTAGGGGACCACCCCATATTAAGAGAATAAAAGGATGTTTTCCCAAAAGAGGTACCAGGTCTACCTCCGAGAAGGGATATCAACTTCTCGATAGAACTTACACCAGGAGCAGTACCATCATCTAGAACACCATATAGAATGAGCATGCAAGAGTTGGTTGAGATCAAGCTACAACTAAAGGAGTTGGTTGAAAAAGTCTACATCCGATCCAGTGTATCTCCGTGGGGAGCACCCATATTGTTTGTGAAAAATAAATATAGCACACTTCGACTGTGCATAGATTACAAAAAACTCAATAAGACAACCATAAAGAACAAGTACCTCTTACCAAGAATTGATGACCCGTTCAACCAATTGGGAGGTGCTACAATGTTCTCAAAGATTGACTTAAGGTCTAGATACCACCAAGTCCAGATTAAGGATGAAGACATCCACAAATCAACCTTCAGGATGAGGTATGGTCACTATGAATTCGTGGTGGTGCCATTTGGGTTAACCAATGCCCTGCCACTTTTATGTGCCTGATGAATAATGTACTCAACAAATTCCTGGACAAATTTGTATTGGTTTTCATTGATGATATCCTAATCTACTCCAAGAAAAGGGATGAGCATGAAGAACATCTTAGACTCATACTCCAAGTACTAAGAGAGCATCAACTCTACGCTAAGTTTAGAAAGTGTGATTTCTTTTAGAAGCAAGTCCATTACTTAGGCGATGTCATATCTAAGGAAGGGATGGAAGTAGACCCTGACAAGATCATATCTATTATGGAATGGCCTACTCCAAAGGATGTATCCGATATTAGGCCCTTCATGGGCTTAGCAAGATACTATAGAAGGTTCATAAAAGGTTTTTCCAAGATTGGTTGTCCAATCACTACCCTTCAAAAAAAAGGGGATTAAATTCATTTGGACATCAAAATGTGAAGAAATATTTTAGGAACTGAAATACATCTTGACCCATGCACCCTTTCTAAACACTTTAGACCTGGATAATGATTTCCTCGTGTGTACAAATTCCTGCAAGGAAGGACTCAGAGGAGTCCTTATGCAGGAGGGACGTATAATTTTCTATGGGTCCAAGAAATTAAATGAACATGAGATCAATTATGTGACCCATGACCTAGACTTGGCTGCCATAGTACATGCTTTAACAATGTGGAGGCACTACCTCCTAGGTAGGAAATTTGTGCTTGTGATAGACCATTGTGGATTGAGACACTTGTTTGATCAACCAAAACTCAATTCCAGGAAATCTAGGTGGATGGCTCTCCTTAGTGAGTTTGATTTTGAAATCAAACACATCAAAGAAAAGGAAAATAGGGTGGTCGATGCCCTTAGCAGAAGTATAAAAATGATTCATCTGGCAGCGGTAAGAACCTGTGAAATGAATGTTAGGGAAAGAGTTAGGAATGCACATGAAACAGATGCATTCTTCAAGACTGTGACCTCATACCTAAGGCAAGAGTCTACAGGGCTAAAATTTGAGGGCTACTAGATGCTCGAAGAAGGCCTGCCGACTTATATAAATAGATTGTATGTTCCAAACTGTGACAACTTGAAGAGGTTCATAATGGATGAACTACAGAAGAGACCATATACCAGTCACCCAGGATATCATAAAATGATCACGTCCACTAGGAAACAATTCTGTTGGCCTGGATTGAAGAAATAAATAGATAACTATTTAGCTAAGTGCCTAGAATGCCAACAAGTTAAGGCAGAACACCGACATCTAGCAAGGTTGTTACAACCCCTACCGATCCCATAATGGAAATGGGAAACCATCTCCATGGAATTCATCACTGGATTACCAAATTCAAACAAGAAAAATGATGCCATCATGGTTGTGGTGGACAAACTGAGTAAGTCTGCTCATTTCATTCCCGTCAAATCAAATTGAAAGGCCATATATGTTGCCAACATCTTCATGAAGGAGATATTTAGACTACATGGCATGCCCAAGGAAATTTTATCTGACCTAGATACCAAATTCACTTCAAGCTTTTGGAAATCCCTAATGGCTAGTTTTGAGACAAAATTTTTGTTCAACACGGCTTATCACCCTCAAACTGATGGAAAGACAGAAAGAGTGAATCAAATAGTAGAATACATGCTAAGGATGCATGTAATGCATCAGCCTAAGAAGTGGGAAGACTACCTACCATTGGTATATTTTTCCTACAACAACGGTTATCAGGAATCCTTGAAGATGAGCCCTTTTGAAGCCCTCTATGGTAGACAGTGCAAGATTCCAATCAGTTTGAGTAACCTAGTGGATAGAATTACAATTGAACCTGACATGATGAAATAAATGGAACAACAAGTGGTTCAAATAAGACAAAATTTGAAGATTTCTCAGGATAGACAAAAAAGTTACGCCGAAAGAAAGAGGACTCCCAGATATTTCAAGATCGGAGACCATGTCTATGTCAGATTTAGACCCAGGAAGAGTTCCCTGAGAATGGGAGCCTGTGCCAAATTGTCACCTCGGTATTGTGGACCCTTTGAAGTCTTATATAGAGTGGGACCTGTAGCCTATAGGCTAGCACTCTCTCCCACTATAAAGCCACATAATGTTTTTCATGTTTCATTATTGAAGAAATATGTACATGATGCTAATAATATAATTGATCGGTCTATGATTTAGGTGGAGCTGGAGGGAGAATTCCTTCTAGAACCCCAATGCATATTAGACAGGAAGGAAACCTCACTCAAGAACCAAAACATTGCACAGGTCAAGGTGCATTGGAAACACTTTGGCCCAAATGAGGCTTCGTGGGAAATGAAGGATGCCATGAGACAAACATATCTGATTTTGTTTACTCCTGTGCATACATGTCATATTGACAGATAGAACATCGAGGATGATGTTCCTTTAAGGGGGAGGGAATTGTAACACCCTATTTCCCCCAGTCTATAAATATAACTATATTGGCCAAGGAACTATGGAAAACCTGAAAGTGTGAATGTTTGATTTGATGGACCTTTGTACAAAAGGTCGATGAATGTGAATTATGTTATTTTAATAGAAAATGGTTACATGTTGCATGACTGCTGAAAGAGGGGATGTGCTAAGAGAAAGCCATGAATTGTATGAAAGATGGTGGAGGGGACCCATAATGGTTGCGTTAAACTCCACCAAACCAGTACCATGATGGAATTAATTGCTCAGATCAGAACAACCCTCTGACCCAGGAATGAATTACAGTCGGGTTGGTAGGTGGGAAGACCTCCTCAAGATTTAATGAGGGGATGGGGAAAACCGCCCATCCGTAAGGCTTCCAGACATGACCAAGGATTGGGAATTCGAGCCACACACAATCTTGTTGAGGAAGGTAAGAAAGGAAGTGTGGTGGGAAGAGGAAGACCTACGGAGAGGAAGACCTGTGGAAAAATGCAGAGACGAGAGTGAAAACTCTCAGGTCCAAGGAAGGACTGAAAGAGGAACAATGAGTTCTGATCACAGAATATAGAGATTGAGCCAGGAGAAGGAGAGTAACCTTCGTCCTTATCTATTTTCGTATTGGGAGAAGGAGAGTAACCTTCGTCCCTAACTTCTGTTGAGTTGGATGTAAGATATTGAATCTTAAAGCATCATGGATAAAACTCAGGGGTGGCCAGCGATAAATCCATTGGGAGTGACTGAGCCTATGGTTGGGTGGAAACGAGCACCCCTTTCACTAGTCACATCACACTCTATGGTTTTGATAAGTCTTTTCTTTCCTTATGCTTTGAATTATAAATAATGGATGCATGCGAGTATTTACATATCTATAAAGGGTTCTTTCTCTGTATTAAATGATTAAGTTATGAGTATGTGTTCGTTCCCTTGATATTTCTTCTTGAATTTCCATACGTCCCAATTTAATCACTCGAAAGCACTTTCCCCAGGAATTTACATCACCATTCCGGAGTCGGAGCAAGCCCCTGGGCATAGCTACCATTTTGGTAACATCACAAGTTACTTTGCCTTGATTCAAAGCTTAAAGCTCTGCGAGTTGGGAAGGTGTTCCCTTTAGACCAGTAGTTTAGGAGACTATGAACTTGTGCCTATTAACCAAAAACCCAACTAAGAGAGGGGATTATAGCTTAGGATTTATATGAAGGTCCACGTGACCTGGGTCTAGGAACCTTGGAGATCAAGGCTTTGAGATGTAAAATTTCACAATAGTTAAGTTGAACCCCACAATTGCTATGAACCATCAATCTATGAATGAAGATAGAGGGTGGGAATCACTACGGAGCACGAAGGTGAAAATAGCGGACGTGCTAGTTCACGGCCCACAATTCACCCTTGTTGTTGATCTCGACGGGCTAGAATATCAACGATCCCAGTTAGACTAGAATTGAGTGAGCACTTTCCAGATTGCGGAGTTCGAACTCTCTGGTAAAGAGTACGCATTTTGGGCCCCGCAATTTTTGTGAACCATCGTTTCCCTGTTGACCTTCGATCTGAGTTTGACGAGATCCCTGAAATGCAAGGAGTGCATGGGATGGAGAAATATTCAAGGAGATCAAGCTCAAAAGAGATAGTGTTTTCAGGAGTGCAGACGAAATCCAGGAGACAGGCCCATAGGAGGAGCAAAGGTCGAATCCTTCAAGCACTTAGAAAATATTCTAAGTTGGAGTAAGTCAGAAGCTCAGGAGGAGAAGCAACAGTGGCCGTTGGATCACAATGCCAAGGATAGAGAATCGTCTGGTCTAAGAAAGGTGCACAAACCTTAGCAGTTGGCACAAGCAGGAGAAGGGGACTTACCAAAGTTCTGAAGTCCCGAAGTAATTTGAGGCCATCCATCACTAGGAGGTGAATCTGGACTGTCAGATCCAAAGGGATACGTGGCAACGGATCGCGAACTCTGAAGGAATATGTTCAAGGTTTTTTCAGTTGAAAGTTGAGATTCCTGAACCCCGAAGACCTGAAGTGAAGCTGGACCACCAGATCCAGAGGGACATGTGGTGACAGATCATGGACTCCGGGGAAATCTGTGTGAGAGTTTTCAGTTGAGATCTGAGACTCCCAAAGTCCGAAAAGCTGGAGAGCCGAAGAAAATATCAATCGTTAGATCGTCCGAAGTAGATCTCAATCATCAGATCGTCCGAATTAAATCTCCAGCGTCGGATTGTCTGAAGTGAATTTGGGTTGTCTGATCCATAAGGGACGTGTGTGTATATGGACTGTTTGATCTAGAAGGGACATGGCATGAATTTGTGGACTTCGGATAAAGTCCCGAAGTAATTCATAGTCTTTAGATTAAGAAGGGATGTGGCATGAATCTGTGGACTCCAGATAAAGTCCCAAAGTAATTCATAGATGTCAGATTAAGAAGGGATGTGGCGTGAATCTGTGGACTCCAGATAAAGTCCTGAAGTAATTCATAGCCGTCAGATTAAGAAGGGACATGGCGAAAATCTGTGGACTCCGGGTAAAGTCCCGAAGTAAATCATAGTCGTCAGATCTAGAGGAGATGTGGCGTAAATCTCTGAAGTTTGGGTAAATACCCGAAGCAATCCTTGATCTTTAGATCTAGAGGATAGGTGGCACAAATATGTGGACTCCGGGTAAAGAACCGAAGTGATCCTTGATCATCATATCAAGTGGACATGTGACATTGGATTATATCATTCGGATAAAAGCCATTGGGAAAAAGGGTGACTTTTGAGATTTGAGATCTCAGAAGTCCAGAGACCCAAAGGAGATCTTGACCATGGATCGAGAAGAGGGCCACATGACCATTGATCTAGTTGAAAGGGTCAAACACCCAAAGTAGAAATTGGGTCATTGATTTAGGAGAACAGGTGTCTGCAGATCGTCAACTCTGGAAGATTGATGTACGAAGGAAAGCAGGGCTTGATATTTGAAAAGTCTGAAGTCTGAAATCACTAAGGAGATCACATCCGTTGATTTAGGAGGGGCAGATTTGGTCCGTGTATTTGAAAAGGGCAGATATGAACCGTCAAATTAGATAGTACCATCAAGATCAGGAGATCGATGGTCCCGTAGAATTGCGGGGATTGGAGGTGCGCAAACTTTAAAAATTTGAGGGTGGGCCGCAATCCAAACCCCAGTTTTGGAGAAAGGACAGGTGGAGGATCAAGGATAATTGTGGGCTAGAAAGTAGTTTGGTTTCAAACCTCCTTTGTCCGTGCCCACAATTGTGTGTTTGTGTGAGTTCATCGCCCAAGGTCACATTCGAGGAGGGGCCAAGAGAAAAGGGGATAAATCTAACTTCAGGACTTCATTGAAGTGTGAAGGAGAAGGTCACGAGTATCATAAGACCTACACCAAAAGACAGAAGGGCCTTTGTTTGATTAAGAGGTGAGACTATCAAGGTCTCTAAGTCTTATTTGACTGAGAGAATCGAAAAACCTTGACCAGAGGGTCAGGCTGAGTCCCAGACTTCCGAAATTAGGAATCATAGAGGGAAAGGATCTGTTCCTGTAAGGAGGACAATTTTTTTATTTTTTATTTTCACCTCATCGTGGGTGTGTTACATTATTTGGTTTGTTACATGGTATAATATATATAGTATACAATTTTTTTAAACTATATAACATATATATAGTTTATGTTATAATAAAAACTATAACCATATCCATTGGCATATAAGGTTAATCTGCCGAGTGATAGGGTATGGTCACATCATGTGGTATAGTAACCAGGGACTGGAGCTAGCCCTCGACCCCTTCCCCCCCACATGATACTTACATTAATTTAAATGTAAAAATGTTCATTTATAGGTTAAGACTTGAATGATGGCATGATGGTTATGGGGCTTGTGTTAAGGCTTTGGGGGGTCATGGGTTTGACCCCCGTTGACTCCCAAAATTTTACATAACTACACCAAAATTGGCCAATGGGAGGATGCCACGTGGCATCCTCTCATTGATCCACTTGTACCCATATTCTATGTGCCAACACCAGACTGGTCACTTGTGTGCCAATTTTCAAGACTCGGTTGGTCCACCTACCTTCCATGTCATCAATGCTTACCACATCAGTAGTGCCACGTCACCGATGCCACATTAGCATTCCATGTGTCACCCTTTGGTGGTGCCATGTGGCACCCCTTGTTTGCCTGGTTTGACCAAACTTTGACTATTGATAACTTTACATATGAGCTCTGTTTAAAGCATTGTTTATGCCATTGGAATGATGGCGACGAGCTCTATGCAATAATTTCATTTTCATAAACTTTTGAGATAGTCTAATTTTGAGATTTTGTGGATCCCCTGGGACCTTTGTGAGCATCCCAGATCCTTCTGGACCTCTATGAGCCTTCCTTAGATCCTCCTGGATCACTAACTAGACATGATCATTTCAATTTTCACAATAGATTCAAAACGAGCTATAAATAATCTACTAAAAACATGAATCAACAAATATAACTTGATGAGAATGAGAGATATTTTATTATGAACAACATAAAATTTTATTACAATTTGAACCTCACACACCATCACACACACACACACACACCATCAAGAAATAATTAAAAAATGGTTTGACAAATCATTTGTGGGTAACAAATATTTTCAGGAGGGTGACCTTGTCCTCAAATGGGACAAAGCTAATGAAATTAAGGGAAAACACACCAAATTCCATAGACTATGGTTAGGACCCTATCCAATTCACTAGAAAATAGGTCCTAGAACCTTTAGAATTAAAACATTACAGGGAGATGAGGAGTATCTCCATTTCAACGACCAAATCCTCAAGGAATACTTCTCCTAATCACCGATGGTGATGTAGCCTTGTACATAGTAGGGTTTTTTCTATTGTATTCTTTTCATTTTTTGTTATTTTTCACTCCAATTGTATTTTCCTCTCTCCCAGTTCTCTTTTTCCCATGCTTTTGCTTAAAATTTATTTTCTTCTTACACCTTTCATTTTAGAATAGCTTACTATTCACTACTCCGATCCATCCTTTTCCCTCGCATCAGGTACCCAAGATTTTTGGACCCATGTAAGTACCTTGTTCTGTGTGTGTCTTTCCATATTGAAGTGGTCAAGTGTTTTTGAGATCAATGTTTATCTTCATGAATGATGATAGTACTAAAAAGTCTAACTTGTTCATCTGTGCCAAAAGAGAACTTCTAACCTGCAAATTTAGTACCTTTTGATGGATTCAATCAATTATCCTCACTTATGTGACCACTCTCATGACATGCCCGTGTTCTTCTCAATTTTTTTGAAATGTCTTGAATTCAATGTCTTCTACATAATTCTAGTGACTCTTCCCTTGATTTTTCTAATTCTAAAACACATCAATGATTCATGTCTATGAACCCATGAGAATAAATTGTCAATTGAGGCTAGTAAATCAAAGTAACTCTTGTATCACCCCACTTCTTACTTACCTTCACATATGTTGCAAAATAAATACATAAATATTATATCTAAAAGGTGAATGCAAAAAAGAATAATCATAAGTAAGTGAAAAATGCTACTAAAAGTGTGGGAAGTACAAGTAAACATTTCGAGGCTATAGAATATTGATGGCAGTGGGGTCATTCTTGTATGATACCAAGGCATATTTGTCGAGGCTGTGGATGCTCACTGGCAGCGAATAAATTTCGATAAAGAGAGATGAGGAAAACACTTCGGTCTATAAAAATTGATAAGCATTCTTCTGTGGTGTTACTCTCAATGTTTCACTATTGAAGTATGAATTAAACACCCATCAACAATCACTCGAATTATATGGAAGATCACTGGTAACAATATTTCTTTATATCTTGTCCTTAGGCTACTAGATGTAGGGTCCTCAATCTGTATACTGAATGAACTATTAAAAGGTAATTTTTTTTTCTTTAATTTGGTTGAAGTCACTCTCTTTTGAACTTAGAGATAATTGGTTCTTCCCAGTAAGTCGCCAATTTTTGTAGCTCACCTCCCACAATGACCCATTTTTTTTATTTTTATGGATCCCTCTTTTTATTCCTAAATTTTTCCTACAAGGCATACTTTCCTACTTCTCTAAGGAGATATGCACTTGAAGAAATTTTTGTTTTCTATATATTATACAACTTATGCATTCATTGTGAATAAAAACCCTTTGGACACAATCATAAACAATCCCCCTGATACTACACTTTTCAACCTCTCCTTCCCAATTTTATCGTTCTTTTCCCTCAGAGTAAGGACCTGATACCTCGTTTTATTTAGCTGGCATGATTCATCTCATTTTTTACCCTTCGCCTAAGTCATGATTGATTCAAAACAAGCCTCACACCATCTTTTATTCTGATAGAAACCTTTCTGATGTTCTCATAGGAAAGGGGTTTATCAAAATCATGTTCATTGGAATGTTTCACTCCACACACCACCTAGAACTTCGACCATTGCACTCCGATAGATTTGATGCATAAACTCTACTCCTTACGTGGCATCCTAAGATTGGACCCTTTTCTTCCCCGTTTATAAATATTCAATAAATTTCCTTTTATTTATTTCGAGACTCATCACTACCCCAAGGTATCAAATAAACATTCTTTCTATACCATCCTCGTCAGAGTCCAGTTTGTTCCTCATCCTTTAAAACTATGAAACTCTAACTTTGACATCCTCTTCGATCCCTCCCACTTGTGCGTTCGACACATTCTTCCAGGATGAAGTTATATTCTTTCGATACCGATTCCATCAGATTCCAAACATTTCCTTATCCTGTAGAACTTCGAGGGATCATCTTCAATGGATTTTCCCTGAAATATTGCAAAGAGTACGATCGACACACCTTTTTAGAAAAGAGAATATTCTTGCGATGCCTATTCTTTGGGGTTTAGTTTGAACCTCAACCTGACAACCTTCGACGCCATGACTCCAGTAGGTCCCACCTTCCCCCACAACTATGCATACTTGTCAGGTTGACACACCTTTCTAAATAAGAGGGAATATGCTTTCGATACCCATCCCATCGGAGCTATAATTAATATGCGATCCTTCCTTCTATGAATGCATGACTCCAATAATGGTCTTTTTTAACCTCAAACTTTTGGTACCTTCGATACACGAATTCAAGCAACCACCACCCTTAATGAGCATTAATGATAAAGATTGAGGCTAGATTTAAAAAATGATTCTTGTACACAGTCGAGTTATGGTGCATTTTCGATTGTTTAATGTGTGTTAAGAGATATAACCCCCCCTCTTCAGACATATATTACTCTATAAGTTTGTGAAACATTCGTTCTATATTGATTTTTCACTGAATATTACTGCACAGTAACTTTCACCGCTTAATCACAGGTAACCCATTTTTATTTTTAATGTTTTATTATTACAATTGACACGTTATGTTTATCGGACTAATACTCGTTTCAAAGTGGTAATACAAAAGAAAATGATAATAAATCCTGACAAGCTAGAATCCCAAAAGACCTAAGGGCTCGGTTTACTTCCATTCAACTATAGGTCTCAAATCATCATCTCAACTAGTTGAAGTGTTGGTGACTGATACTAATCACCACACTGGTGAAGACCACTGTCCTGGTTATGAAGAAATATACAAGATATTTGATTTTGTATATTTCCTCGTAGATGATGAGAATTTTTTAGTTTACCAGAATATACTAAGAAGCAACGTGCATATAGTATCCACCTGACCACCGATTTTCCTATACAACAAGGAAACACAATGGTGCTTCAAATAATTTTATGTGACCACACCGACCATCATGAGAAAAAAAGGGAAGATGGTAGCGTTCATTAGTCCTAAATACATCATCTCGAGATATCACCTTCCCACTCCCACTTCTCTTTCAATGAACCATTCTTAAAAGGGTCTTTCTAAGAAAAAAAAGGACCAGCTAAGAAAATGAAACACTAGTGGGATGATGGGGACGAGACCCTCAAGCAAGGAAAAAAATTAGTTCCTACTCACAGGCTCAATACACCCTACAAAATGATGGTAGCCATGCTTTGAAAATTATACAGAGAAGAAAAGAGCACACATTTTCAAACCTATTGGTTGACTTTGGCACACACTGTCATCAATACATGGAAAATATTCAACTGGGCAGACATCCTAGCCTTAAACATATGTCTACACATGAAGAATCTACCAGGTATGAAGAAGCCATGTTTTTATATGTTGACCTACATGATTGATGCCATATTCTCCTCTGTACAATTTGTTGACTTGGGGTGGAACTGGGGCCGAAACTAAACCACATCCATGTATACTACTCTGAGTTATGGAGAATTAATTAATACAAACACTTTTATGATTTATGCAATCTTTTCCTAGCTCCCGTGCACTCCATTCTATTTGGTTTTCTAAGACACATAATTTCCTTCGAGGCCAGAAATGGTATGAAAATGGTAGCTGACTGGTTTCTCTATAAATATTATTCATATATCAAGGTGTATTTAACCACTGGAGCTCCGCACCTTTTTCCCTACTTTGTCCTAGAACATTTTTTGATGAGGGAAATTGAATACCAAACCATGGGGTCAGGGGTCATTTCACTATTGCAAATTAGCAACAAGAAACTTTGGCTAGTTTTCCCTATCTGCATCGGAAGTTACAATATTTTCAATGGCCATCATGGAAGGAAAGAAGAAGAGGCCCTACAAGATTTGATCCTATGCCTAGGAGAGCCCAAAGTCCATCATCCTCATGAGATAGAAACTAATCATGTCATATCTATTGGTCTCACCCATTCCAACAGCTATGTGGTCGATTTTGAAGAGGACAAGTTTAAATGGATCCTCTCTTATGATGAAATCCTGCATAACTTAGCCCATTATGCTACCAAGAAGGAAATTGAACATGAATAAGAAGAGATCAAGAGAGAAACTCTAAATTAGTTCCATAGATTGCTTCAGAAAGAGCAGGACACTGACATCACCAAAGAATAGGAGAAAACTAGGAAGGAGGAAAAGCTAGAACAAAAAAGACTCCAAGCTGAGAAGGATTATTAGAGAAGGAAAGATGAGGAGGTGAAAAGCAAAAAAGAACATGAGCACAAGGAAAAACAAGCTATGCTCCAAAAGAATAAAGAATAAGAATCCAAAGATAATAAATTAGCTGATGAGATAGAACCTAAGAGGTTGGTTGATGAAGCAGAAGCCAAGATATTAGATGATGAGGAAGAGGAAAAATAGGTAGCTAATGAAGCTGAAGATAAGAAGAAGGTGGGAAAGTTGTTGAAGTAGAATTTAAGCCAAACCCCTAGCACTCCATCAACACCCAATCTGGGAATTGTGAACGTACCCCCTCAAGAATACACACCAATAAGTATTATTCCAGGAGATTGCTCCTTCTCCTCCCAAGACCTGAATTTTGAGGGCTCTGTAGTAGCCATCGAAGACTACTATTTTGATAATAGGACAATAAGTATCGAGAAGTGATCGTCCAAGAGGAAAGGAGGAGAAGAAACAAGGTCAAAATCATCTATAGAGAGGGTAGTAGAATGGAAAGAAGGGCTTGATCCTGAAGAAAACACGGTTCAAGTAACCTCTGCACTCAATGATTTTGTAGGGATAAATTCCTCATATGTTCTTGAGGTAACCAACGTCATCAACATGACCAAGAAAAAGGTCATTGAACTGGAGACAAAATTGAGAAATGGGAGAGACAAGTTTATCATAGATTCCCAGAAATCCGCAAAAGCAACGTAAAATCTCAATACATAAAATATAAACAGAGCTATGAAAGAACAAAGAGACCAGATGAATGCATAAGTCATGAAAACGATGAAAATACAATGGGACACCCATAACAATGAGTTAAAAGAAGAAAAACAGAAACTCAAGACAACCATAAAATTGACCAGGGCATCAACATGTACTGTAGAATCTATCAAGGTAGAGACATAAGTATTGAGTGAATAAATCATGGAAGAAAAGAATGAACTCCTCGATCTAATAAATAACATATGGGATGAAAGAGAGGAACAACTCAGGCTACAAAGCACATTGGTATAAAATCAAGAAATGCATCAGGAAACAAGCAAAGTCTTGGAGGAAATGCTTAGTTGGCAGGATATGAAAAAATATCCACCTATCACGCTATCGGTATATTCCAAGTGGGAAAAAATTATATGCCAGATGATCTTTGACACTTGCAAGCTTCTCTTCAAGAGTGCACATATCACCCAAAAGGAAACAATTGACACTTGTGTGAATCTATGGAGTAGTTCAAATGATCTTGCGAAAGAAGCAGGGATACGACCAATGCAGTCCATTGACGAAACAACATCTGCCAACACAAGAATAGATGTGGTGGAGGAACACAAGAAAAAAAACAGATGGAGATTCAAAATCTGTGTCAATTTGAGAGAGAATCAATTGAAGAACACTTGTTGAAACTTGCTTGGATCACCCACAAAATCCAATTCTTTGTCTAGAACGCAACATAGTAGTTATACCAAGAAGTATCCACCAAAGTTTTCAATGAAGAATCAATATTGGAAATATTACAATCAAACAAACTCGAAAGAATATTGAGAGATCATTCCCTCTAGAAAGAATATCAATATTAGCTATAGCAACATGGTAGCTCATGATTACCAAATTTCACATTTTCTTCCAGATGTTTCCTTTTTCAATTATTCTAATCTTTTTTTTGAATTTGGAATATGGAGAGCCTCTTTTTCTAAAACTTTATGTATTTCATGATTGCAAAGATAATGATGTAAATAGTCACTCCTCATTATAAAAGAGAGGAATTTCCATTTGAAAGGGCTTTTGGTCTTGAAATGTAGCTATAGAACATTTTTACTGCAAGTTAATATGAACCCGAGGACACTTTTTGTTGGAGATTATGGTGTCAATATGTATGAATGTGATTATTCAATTTATGCATGTCTATTACTGTAGTATGTGAACATTGGTTTACAAATTGTTTTTGAATTAACGTTTTCATTATTCACATTTACCATGATTTTCAAAGTGAGTACAACGACAGTATGATGCAGTTAAGAAATCAATTCCTTGATTCTAACTAGTCATGCTGTTGAAATTTCATGTTACTTGTATTATGAATTTCATCTATGCAAGTAATATAAACATTTCACTATAATCATCCTTGTTATTTAGCTCCTGATCATGATAGGCTAGCTTATATTTAAATAGAGACTGCATCTTAGAATTGTAATCACCCATCTTAGCTTAGAATTATTTTGTTAGATTTTTTATTTTTAATTCATCTGAGAACCCTCGATTCTCAGATTCATATTTAGTAGTGTATTAGTTAGACTGGTAGTCATGCCAAAATTTGGTCGAAGACACTATTCCAAACATGAGTGGGTCTAATCGGGACTTGCCATTGGGATTTTTCCCTCCCCTGATTGAACGGGTCATTCTAGCTCGTCAACATGGGCCAAGAAGGGATTCAATATTCCTAAGGATCCCTATCCACTCTTGCCACATTAATTTTGTTTTCAAATAAAATTATGAAAATTATCCTCCATTTACCCTTGATGACTTGTCAAGCCAATCATTTAATACAATTGGTGGAAGCATTACCTTCCACAATTATGAGAGGAATAGGATCATGGATGAGTACTTTGAGGATGGGATCAATGAAATGTATGGTAAAATCATCTTCTAGAAACCTCACCTCTTTCCTTGGAAATCACTCCTTGACTTGAGGGGCAAGTTGCATGGTAAAGTGGAGGTAATTCGATAGGTAGAGGTCTGAATCACACATGTGGGTGTGCACATAGTAGTCATGTGGAGGAGTAGAGACAAGGTTTCCATGAAGAGAAGAACTAGACAAAAGATGACTTAATGGATAGGTTTAATCAGTCAAAAACCAAGATATTTTCTATGAGATATAGCATGGAAAACTCCCTTCAAATGATGGAAGTGTAGGGAAATGAGTTGGGGTTTTGTTGGGTTCGTGGGAAGGAACTGGAAAGAGGACATGCTCAATGGATTGTGTGGCAATGAAGAGAGCTCACTCTTGTGCAGTGTAGAGATAAAAGAGGGGGCAACTAGAGTTCATGGGGATCCTAAGATTCAATGAGGAGTTTTCTTGTAAGGTTATCTCTTGAAGAGGTTTCCATTTTCCCATAATGTTTTTCATTTCTTGATTTCTCCTTGGTGGTATCATGGACTAGATAGAGGGTCATCAATTGTAGAAAGACAAGGTGAAACTAAGCCTATGGTTGGGTGGAAAATTTATCATCCTTAGTCAGTTGGCTGAGCATCCATTGAAAGTAGATAATTTTCTTAAATTAGGGCTATCAATTTATATTTTTCATACTAAGAATATGAGAAATGCTTGCATGGTTAAATTATGAAGTTTTCTTGTTAATAGGAATATGTGCATTTGGGATCTACTTCATTGAGTTATCATGTGTCTCATTGAGTCTTATTTTCCTTAAGTTCATGCTACAATGATGCCATGGCTTGAGTTTTGTAAGCCATAATCTTAGTGGTGGGTGTAATTAGCACTTGATTGAGGGGTATGCTTCTTGATTGTGATAGGCTCAATTGTTTTTACAGACCAAGTATGAATGATTTCATTTTGGGTGGTTGTAAATTTAGCAATTGAATTTTTTGGGATCAAGTAATGTTGTAGTTAAATTCTAAATGAATGAAATAATTTAAACATGATTGATGAAATATTTAGTTCTTGATTGGCTAGTATGCTTCTTATCTAAGATGAATGATTCAATAATTAAGGTCTAAATGGTTCCAATGGAATTTTTTCCATATCTCTAGTTTGAGGGAGTAAGTCCAATTGGGGAATATGCTGGAGATTTGAGTGCATGAAAGGAATGCATTGAGAACTATATAGAGATATGATATTATTTTAATCAAATTCATGAAAATATTGGGTTACTAAATGCTTGACTGATGATGATTTAGAAATATATAGACCAATATAATCACTATGATGTTGTACTATTTTCCATGGCTTGAATACTATAGAATGTTTGTTTGTATCCATTAACTCATGTAGTAGTGTTGGAGCGAAATTGATCAGACCAGGGTCCTTCTCAGGTTACCAACAGAAGGTACCGAAGTAGTCTAGAGCACTGACATTTTCATCTTCCTTGAGGGGAAGAAGTATCACCCGAAGCACAACCAAGACGAGGAAAATAGGGAAGGGTAAGAAGAATACTTAGACAAATCCATACAATCTCAGGATCTTTGTTAGTCTTGCACATGATAGATTAAACCTAGAATTGTATGAACATTCCTAATTCAGATTAAAGAAAAGAGAGTTGTGTTTCATTCATAAAGAAGTTATATCCAATTAAGAAGATATGACATAAAGATAACACGAAACAACATTCAAGATAATCTAAAGCTAAACAAACACAATAATTTCAAAATTTGAGTCTCTCTTTGTATTAACATCATATGGATATTCTCATTTACATGATTCTAATTAGTTACATACACAACTCGGTCATACCAAAGCTAACAACAAAAACTCTATGATGCTGAGAAACTAGGTTAACCCAAACCCTTTCTGTTTCAACATTACAACATGACATGACTCTGTTATGACCTTGGTCTAGTTCCAAAACCCAAAATCTTAGAACTCTATCTAACATTTACCCAAAAATGGACAATAACACAAAACTCGAATCAATTCTAACAAACATCTAAGCTACTATCCAAATCCTTTACAATCATATTCATCTCCTATATATAATCCAATTGGGATCTTCGGGTTTGAGACTTTGAATGCTTTCTTGTTGTTGTTTTGTTGTAACTTCTTTCTTCATGCTAGTGTTGCACTGTCCTTCCAACCATTTTCAATTTMTTTCTTTGTTCTATTGTCAACCTCCTCTGTGACTTGCGCAACTTATGTTTACAAAAATTGGGGATGTAGAATTCCTTGCACAACTTCTAATAACAAAATGAAGGGCCCAACATGCTCTGACCACAATCCTTGACTCATCCTCCAGTCAAGTCCTTGGTTCTTCCATGGTCTCTAGACTTGCTTGTTCCTTTCCTTTTCCTTCTGTCTCTACTTTGCTTCCAGTTTCTGATTAAGTTATTTCCTTCTCCACTTCTTCAAATGAAGGGCCCAAATCCGAGACCAATTCCAGGGCTCTCTTCCTTACTCCATGGAAATTGATGACCTTGTCCTGCCACTTTCTGGAAAGGAGTGAAGCTTCAACCACAAACTACTGATTCATGTTTGTAATGCATCCCTTAGGCTTGGACGTGATCAGAGAGTTCCACTATGAGTCCGCTGTAGCATCTACCTGATGCATCTGCAGATATGTTGTTTGAACGACAAGTCAAAACTCCCATAGATATTTCTTAGCTACTGATTGTGCTTCAAATAAATAATTTATCTCGTTGTCTGCATGTTGGATCTGGTCAAATTTCTCTTGTTGCTCCAGTGGATCCATGGTTATGGAAACTTCCTTGTTGAGCGACTGGATCTTCGTGCGCAAGTCCTCTAGAGTCTGTTTGCACCTTGAAATAATACCCATCCATTCACTAACTTCCTGAAAGATCCTTGTGAATTCTGTAGTTTGTTTGTGCAAGGCTGCTCTTGCATTATTTCCTTCAAGCATGACTCTTTCCATTTGCTATTGAAGCTTCTAGGGTGGTTTTTCTACTTCCTATTGACTCTGCCGCAACTGTGCTTCAAGGTTCTCTATGCGAATGGCCAACTCCAACCATGCTACTTGGAGTAGCTTGATTTGCTACATAGGCTCGCCTATTGCACTAGATTTGGGAAGTTGGGGTGTTGTCCTTTAGATTATTAGCTAGGCTTCTGCAATATTTTCCTAGACCCTTTCCATTTTCTACTCTTCCTAGATCATTTCATACTCCTCTTGCGTTCGGTGTGCTTGTGCGAGGAGCACTTCCTCCTTGAAATACTTAGCTTCCCATTTGGCCTACTGGAGCCTCTTCTCTAGCTGATCAGTTGAAGCTTTAATCATCCCTATTAGTTGTGTTGATGGACATTGAGCGAGGTCACCAGAAGAAGTAGTGGCCTCCCTGGGTACTCGGACCTGCAATGGGAGTCCACTGGCCATTGAGTGTTCTGACGATGTCTCCACCTCTTCCTCCCCTGTGGAAGGACCTTGTGATTGTTGTGCAAGTCTCATCCTCACCGTTCATGGAAGGAATGGGAGCATCTCTATTTTCGCCAAGCAGATCTGCACTAGCTCTACGCACGATTATGGGTTCTAGAGTACTAGCTCCAGTTTCTCTTGCAATGATGTTGCACTCTGTCCTTACGTCATTTCAGGTTCCTTTTGAACCTCTGGTACTTCTGCTTATTTTTGGACCATGGTTTCTATGGTTCTGCTTCTTTAGATGGCACTCTCAACATTGATTGTTGAGAGAGGGCACTGAGTACTTGGGGCTTGTGGTATTGGCACAATTTGAGTTTGCATTAAAGGCAAAGTGTCCTGAATGGGTACAAATAGAACAATTGATTGGCTCGGGACTTAAGGGGTCAGACTAGTGAGTTATGGTACATGCCCGAGTAGGTCGGGGGGTTCCAACTGCATGGGTTCAGGTTCAGTGGTTTGGGGTTGGATTCTCATTTCTTGTGGCGGTGATGGGGGTTTTGGGGGTCATGGGGGTTGTGGGAGTGATGGGGTTTGTTCGGTGATGATGGTGGTGGATGTAGTGGTATTTGGTTTAGGGTCATCCTGGATGTCAATGATTGTTTGGGCCACTCGAGTGGCTGCTTGAGTATGAGGTATGGTTGAAGAGATTGGATGAGGATTCAGGATATTCACCGGGGACAACCTTGTCCTAGGTTTCTTGACCAAAGGGTCTCCAATGAAATTAGTGTTAAGGATGTCATTGAAATATTTACCTGTCAGCATAGCTTACTCCGGAAGCTATGGGAACATGGGAAATGTCCTCTTCTTATGTTCCATAGGTTGTGTCTCCTCTTCCTCCTTTGAGTCCGTATGCATCTGGACATATTTCTTTTGCTCCTTTGGGCTCAAGATCGGCCCTACTCTTGCTTCCTGTCCCTTTTTCTTTAGGAGCTCTGTAGGTAGAAGGTAGTGCATCCCTAACTTGCGTGGGATATGTTTCACCCTTGGCCATGACATTACTTCCTTGTCAAAGGCCTCCTCATCTATATAGAACAACAACATCTACGAGTGAATGTATTCATATTTGACATGCCTGGGCCAAACAAAGGTGTGGTGGCAGTTCAACCTGAATGAAATGTTACTCATGTTTAGGTTGAGCATTTCCTATGGTATGCGCAAACTCTGAGTGGCATCTAGTGGGTGGTTGTACCACTTCAAGAATGTTGAATTTTTAAATGTTTTGTTCTCAGAGTTTGACCTTGAGTGTTTAGGCTCGAACATCTGTTGGTGATAGTGGTATTCCTGAGGGTGGTTTCCACTTCAACATGGAGAATGGAATGAGCATGTATCCATAGGTTAAGGTTCTTCCTTTCTCATGAGCTTCCTCACATGCTATTGGGAGTTCTTCTAGCAAATAGCTACACCAATTGAATACCGCTCCATTGGCACAAAAATCCACCACTGATAGGGCATCCAACATGCACTTTCCCTTGTAATAGGACTGCATCACCTTGATAGCAATCACATAGCAAGCTGTTATGACTGTATCTGGTAAAATGGGGTCAATATTGGCTGTCCACCCCTCTTCATGTATGAAATCTGTCATACAGGCTGGGTTCTCCCTTTTTCTTCCCATGTTTAATGGGGTCTTGGAACCATTTTGATACATCTTCTCCTTTGATGGATAGGCCTGTGAGTTGATGGATATCCTCTGCATGAATTGGATACTATCGATCAAGCCATAGGCTCCTATCATTCACCCGAATGATAAGGAAATTGGTACACCGCGCCACCTCACCAGTAGTGCTGAACAATGGCAAGTCTAAAAGATTCGTGATGTTAGAGTTGAAGAGGTTGATAAACTCTGGATTCAACACAAACTGCATCCCTCCCATCTCATCTGGAGACAAATTCCAGAACACATCAATGTTCATCTATGAGAATAATACATGGTCTGTCAGATCGAGGTCGAGGAGCTTCACTTGCTCAAACTTTCCTTTGAAGTCACCCACAAACTCAACCCAGGGATCACACCGCTCATATGGAACTACTTCTTTGGAGAATGAACTTTGACTTCCTGTATCTCTCGACATCACTGCTATGGACTAATAAGAGACTTAGACTGACTGTACTGGACTTCGGGGTTGCGACTGAGATAATTTTGCAGGCTCTATGACAATTTAGAAATCTCAAACACAAAATAGAAAATAATAAGTCTTATGTTGAGTTCGCACAGCCTTATACTTAGGCTTAGATGGAAGGCTCTGTCATTACTCATAAGACCACTCATGATGAATCCTATAGACACAACCTAGAGTTGAGTTTTCCAACGGCATTGTTAATGGGGTAAATATATCGGGGGATTTTGGTATTTACTGAACAAGTGGATAGGGACATGGTTGGCCTCAGGCCTTACTGTTTGAATGATTGAGAATCATGACATGAATACCGAGGGAATCTTCACGTATCATGGCTTTTTGGTTTAACAGATTGGACGGGTTACTGTAGCGATCATAAAGGCTATGACTAGACAGGGTGTGTGTGGCACATGGACTAAGATTCAATTTAGATTCACTCTCCCTCCAACCACAATGGTGTACCCGTCATATTTAATGACTACATTAATGTACTCATGGCTCTTCTGATCTTGTGCTGCTGAGTAATCGTTTCTGCACCAAAGTAATGCTTAGACTGAAAAAAACCCGAAATACATGTCGCGACACAACAATGCACACTACGACTTTATTAACTAAATTTAAAGAAATTATAGAAATTCAAACATAACTACTATACATGCTACTTTGGACTGGAGAAAATTTCCTTTATCTCAATCCTAAGAAACATAGGGTTTTAGGCGAGCACCATTCACCCATCTTGGCCAAAGTATACCATCCAGTTTCACTAGTCTGACTATGCCAGAGTGTCAGATCTCCACAACTATAAATAGATCTCCACAACTATAAATGGTCCCAACCAATGCATGCACAACTTGCCTGGATGTTTATGGTATCAAATGTTATAAAGTAGGACCTTATCTCCTTGTGAAATTTTTTTGACCTTAATATGACTGTCATGCCAGGCCTTTTGCTTGGATTTCTCAACTGATTGATGAAAGTCTACTAAAAACTTGGTCTCATCAAGTTCCTGCAATCCCATAACCCTCTGCACAACTGATTCATCCTCTAACATATGTGTAACCTGTGAAATGTATATACTAGGGGTAATGAATTCTGTAGGTACCACAATCTCTTTCCCATAGACTAGCTAAAATGGAGTATACTTGTGACTCTGTCATCCAAATCTTCCTTGTTTGTGCAACAAACCTTCATCAAACCTCTTTCCAAAATCTTGTTAAATGCCTCCACTGTTCCATTGGCTTATAGATGGTACAAAATGATTTTATGATGTTGGATTAAGAACTTTGTCGTAAGATTTGCTATTGTACTGCTGATAAAATGACCACCCTGATCACTAGTCAGACTCCTAGGACATCCAAACTGAGTGATAATGTTCTCAAATATAAACCTGGCAGACGTATTAGTTGAACAATCCTGAACAACTGCTGCCTCATCCCATCTTGTCAGGTAATCGGTTGCGATGATATTATACTTGGCCTTTGAGTGCTTAGTTGTGGGGTTGATCGGTCCAATAAAATCAACCGCCCACTTCTCAAATGCTTGGAGGGATCGAACTGGCTGAAGAGGAAATTCATCTCGTCTTGATGGCTTACCTACTCTCTGGAAAATGTCATAAGATATAGCATACTCCTTCGCATATTTGAAGAGTGTGTGCCACAACAATCCAACTTGGAGGACTTTCTGCGCAGTGGCCTTTCCTCCGACATGGCCTCCCGCAACTCCACTGTGGCACTCCCACAAGATGTCTTGTCTTTCATGGTCTAAAACACACCTCCTAAGTATACTGTCTAGGCCCAAATTATACAATTTACCCGCGATCAATTGATAGTCTGCTGCTCGAACCACCATATAGCGTTTCTGAGTTGTCGAGTACGTTTCTAGGTATGCCCCTGTACTCAGGAAAATTGCTATGTCTTCCAGGTATTTTGGTATGGCCTCAACTCAGAACAGGTCTGGATCTAGGAGTTGATCATCAATTGCTCCACCACTCTCCCCTGACTCCAATCTAGACAAGTGATCGGGACCCACATTGCATATTCCAGGTTTGATGATCACCTCAAATGAAAATTCCTGAAACAGTAACAACCATCGACAAATTCTTCCTTCTAAGACAGGGTTGTTAAGTAGATATTTTAACGCAAAATGATCAGTAAAAAATTTAAAATGAGAGCCCAATAAGTAATGTATAAAATTTAAAATGAGAGCCCAATAAGTAATGTATAAAATTATGTAGAGCATAAATCATAGCCAAACCCTCCCTTTCTGTGGTTGTATAGTTGTGTTCAACTTGTGATATCTTCCTGCTAGCAAAATAGATGGGATGATCCATATTTCCATCTCCTGGTTGTGCTAATATGGATCCCAGGGAAATACCTGATGCATCCATGTGCACATGAAAATCCTTTTCCCAATTTGTAAATATCAAAATAGGTGCTCTGTTGAGCTTCTCCTTCAGGATGTCAAATGCTCAATCACACTCTGGTGTCCACTGGAACAAGTCATACTTATTTAGTAGATTTTCAAGGGGTGTATTAATATTCACATACCTTTTGATGAACTTGTGATAGTACCCTGTGTGCCCCAGTGTTGAGCACAATTGTTTATCACTCGTAGGCAGTGGCATATTCAAAATGAACACAACTTTGGCTGGGTCTACCAACACTCCCTCTCAACATACTATGTGGCTTGACAAATTTCCATGTGGCACACAAAATATACACTTTATAAGATTCAAATATATTTGCAATTCTTTACACTGATCAAACATCAGTCGTAGTAGCGTTACATGTTCTTTCAACAGACTGTACATCGTCCAATCATCCATATAAACTTCTATAAATCTGTGAATAAATTCTCGGAAGGCTGCTATTACAATCCAGGAAAAAACTCTAGGAGCGTTCTTTAGACCGAAGGGAATCACATTATATGCAAATGAACCTCATTCTATTATGAATGTGGTCTTATTTTTGTCTTCTTCGATAATTCTCACTTGGTGATACCCAAAAAATCCATACGTAAATGAGTAAGAATCTTTCCCCCTAACCTGTTGTTGGCATAGGGGAAGACCCAGGGTTCAACACTCAGTAGTGCACCAACAAAGCCCTAACTACCGATCCTTTCGGAAACACCTGCAAAGCAGATGAAGTCTCACCTGAGGTAGAGGTAGGGGTGGTTGCAAGACTCATGTGTTTGTAACCTTAGCTGGGACACAAATCTGTGATTCTATCCTTATAGCGCACTTAGCATTGATTATTCATCAATATTCAACCCTTCTTATACTTCGCAGATAGAATAGAGCATTGAAACATTCACTTAGATCTAAGATATTTCATCACTTAGCAACAGTAAAATAGATCAGATCCAGTAGATCAGCACTAAGCACCTTCATACACATCATATCTAACATTCATACACATCTAAGAAGCACAAAGCCTAAGTAGATCTATCTAAATATATTAAATCACTTAGCAATGGAGGAGATAAACACATCAAATCAAAGCACAAAGAATAATACATAGATTTACATGGTTCACCCCCTCCCCAGGGATACATCCACCAACTCTTCTTCTTTATTAGTGTCTTCAATTGGTTACAACACAAATCCACTCAAAACCCTTACTTCACACAGGATGGAAGATCTATGCATCTCGCTAGATGCTTCTTTCTTGCACTTCAACACAAAGCCTTTTACAACCTCTTACAACAACTTGCAATTAGCTCTGCAAGCCTCTTACAATCATGCACAGAGCATTTACAACCCACATCCGATCACACAGATCTAACTACTAGAACTAAGCCATTGACTCTTATTACATTGCCTAAGTATCTATTTATACATTACAAAAGCGAGCCTAAGCGTGGGTAAACCCATGAGCTGACATCCCTTTCCCATTACATTAACCCAAAACCCTAAAAGAGGCCCAAAAGTGGACCGAGATCCTGTGATCTATTTTTTTCTTGGCACTCCTTCTTCGACTAGCTGTCGAAGTCCCAAAATAGGTCAAAATGACCAAGGTTACCCCAAAACTTAGTCAAGGGCCAACAGGCCCCCAACACTCATATGTGACTCGTCCCGAGTCACTCTGATCTGCATAATTCTACTTTGAAAGCCTCGAGCTTGGCTTGAGCTGCTTTGACCTGCTGCTTCATTGTGGCCTCCTGCTGGGTGAATTACAGGATCACTGTGTCATTTACTAGTCCTTCCAGGCACTGTTTTGCAGTGATGATGACTTGTTCAAGCTCTGCTCCCTGAATTTTGATCTTGGAAAATAACATCCACGCCTTTTCTTGCACTGGTTGGATTCACTGAATGATTTCCATCACTTTTCTCTAGATCATATGTATCTACTGTTGAGTTGTGTGTTGTTCATGAGATATTTTCATTCTATCCACTGCAGACAGGGCCTTCAACTGCACCTGTAATGTATCTGCATGCTGCTTTTCTTCCTAGAGTTGCGACTCCAGCACCTGTAACTCCAGATTCTCTATAAGGTTCTCATAAGTCTGGGCACTCTGGTTACTGATATGCTTGCACTCCAAGTCAATCATTCCACTGCACCGTGAGCAGTTGCTTCTCGATAGTCTCTTATCTTCTGAGGGGTCTTGGGCACAACACAGATTTCTAGATCAACAATGCACTACTGAAGCTTCTGTATAACTTCTTCAAGCTGTGCCACCTGCTGTGGAACTCTCTCTTTAGCCTGTACTTCGATAACAGTCACAGAGCGAAGTGCTTTGTTGACTAGTTCCTTGACTTCAAGCTACTTTGTGAGAAACTGTTCCTTTCTTTGTTGTAGCTCTTCTTTCTCTTTGTCCCACTATACTTGAAGAGAAAGTTTTTCTCATTCGGCAGCACTATGCTGCTCGACAAGTATTCCCTGTACCTGTGTCAAAGCTTGGGTGGCTTGTGCTATGTATTCTTGAGCTTGTCGAAGGTGAGCTTCAACCATATCAACAATCTAGCGAAGTTGAGCTGGCTCATCTTCCGGTTCTACTATCTCTGCTATCAGAGGTGCAATGGGGACTGCGCGGCTAGACTGGAGTGCCTGTTGCACTGCTTGGAGTTCAATGTCTATACAATTATACATTTGCTCCTGCTCCACCTCCTGATTCTCTATTATCTCCTTTGAAGCATCATTTACCACTGCAACGATAGTATCAAAGTCATCCAACGTGAGGGTAGTTCGCATCTTGGTTACAGGGGTTCTAGGTTTCTTTCGGGAGGAAGATTTCAAAGGTGAGACCTTTCTTTTCTTCGACGAGTCTTCTTCATCCCTANATCAGAGGTGCAATGGGGACTGCGCGGCTAGACTGGAGTGCCTATTGCACTGCTTGGAGTTCAATGTCTATACAATTATACATTTGCTTCTGCTCCACCTCCTGATTCTCTATTATCTCCTTTGAAGCATCATTTACCACTGCAACGATGAAATCAAAGTCATCCAACGTGAGGGTAGTTCGCATCTTGGTTACAGGGGTTCTAGGTTTCTTTCGGGAGGAAGATTTCAAAGGTGAGACCTTTGTTTTCTTCGATGATTCTTCTTCATCCCTAAGCAGTGGTACTTCACCTTTCTATTGTTCAATTTCTTCATCTTCTATCTTTTCCCCATCACCTCCTTCGTCTGGTGTGATAGAGGCAGTCTTTACAGATGCATTGTCTACTTCATGAACCTCTTCTGGATTCTTCATTTTGCTTGGTCCCAGTGTATCTAGTACAGTTTCTAGGCTATCAATATCAGACAGTTCTACAGGGTTCGCTAGAATGAGAAGGTCAGCTGACCAATCCTTGGTGATCTCTTCGATGTCTTCCTCGGTCAACTTGTAATAAGACTACAACTGTTTCTTGTGTTCATCAGCTCACGCTGTTATATAAATGAAGTGGTGATCCACATTGAACTTCATTAAGGTTTTGAATCTATGGAGCGTGTTCGGGGTAATGTGAGGTGTATCCTAGATGGTGGTCTTCAGCTGGTTGTAGTATACGTGGAATATGACATTCGACTACCATTTCTTTCTCATATCAGTCGAGTACCACAGGGTACTGAACCTCGTAGCCAAAGGTTCAAATGGCTTGGTCTCTGGGAAAGTGGCACCCTCCGGCATCTCCCATGCTATGAAGGTGATCAATATGAGAATCCAACTGAAATGGAACTCATACCCTTGGTCTTGTGCTTCCCTGCAATCTAGTTTGAGATGATTCACCAAGTACTTTGCCCAATTCATTTGAAGTCCTTCTACGCACTTCCCTGCAAATTCGACTACGAATCCAGTTACTTGGGTGGGCCGGTTCTTGTGAGCTAGCTTGCCTACGATTAGATGATAGGAAAGGTGCACTACGCCACTCTAAATAGAGGCTACCTTGTAGCCTCGTGTGCCCTTCTCGACATCGCCATAGGTTTCTTTGATCTTCGCTGCTAGCACTCTGTCTGTGGTCTTTCCAAGATAAAACTCCTGTGGGTCAGGGCCTTGCATGATGAGTCCTGTGATCCAATTAATCAAGGTAATATCCACTGTGACACAATGATTCAACCACAAGTAACCTCTATGATAGAAAGATAGAAGAAAATTTATGCACGCATTCACCTCCTGGTGCCTACCAAAGTGTGGTATCTTCATGGCATTTAGCAATTTTGACTACGTGAGGTTCTAGGTCCAAGACTGTGAGATGATCTTCGAGTTCTTTCCCTTTTTCTTCATTAGATACTTGTGCGGGGAAAGCATATTGTAGACTTTCCTCTCGTTGAGGTTGAAGTTGCTAAACTTCAACGCTGCGAGCTTGTCCTGATTGGCACGAACTGCCCGCACCCCTTTCGACAGGTACACAGTGATCATAGAATACTCAAATTCTCGGGGCACACTGTCACGATTGATTTCACCACGCAGAGGGGGTAGGTAAGCAGGAAAAATGCTCGAAATCAGTTTAGCATTCGCAAGATCATCCTTATGCTTTGTTCTCTTCTCATCGACCTGTTGGGATGGTCTGGCTCGGGTAGTGGATAGAGAAGATGCTACTCCTCTTGTCGATGATGCTTGGACTTCGGTGGAAATTCCTCTTTCTGACATGACTCTCTTAGTCATTAAATCAAGGAGGACCTCTGTGACAGATTCTTCAACTGCGGTGATCTCATCGGACATACGCGCTCGGGAAAAATAATCGGGGTCACGATGATCTCAGATACTGCACTAGGATGAACAATTAGATCGCAATGACCATTGTATACAATCACTAGTTCCACGGGCTTCAAATTCTCAGTTGGTAAAAGTGTTCTTCAGGCATGGCACGACGAGCTAAATAAGAAATTCCGCAATGGTCTGCTTACAATGGGTATGAAGCTTCCATTAACATTGATATGTCAATTATGGCGAGGTCCAATGGTCTGGTTGTGATCCTTTAATGCTTTTCTGTATGTTTGAGGCGGAAGTCAAATGGGTATATCAGTCCAACGAATATATTGCTTTGCCACGACGAAGTGCCATAGGTCACTGTTCTGATATCCTGGTGAAGCTCAAATTCTGCAAGTTTTCCTTTTGCGATGTTCCATCTAGAATATCTTGTAACTTTTCAATATTCTCCCTCTTCTTACTTAACTTTCTATCCTTCTTCCCAGTAATCTTCAACTCGATCTGTCTTTTTCCATTCTAATTCCTATCTTCTTTTAGCATAGTCACTACGTGTTGTTGAGATTCTCTCTGGGATAATAATTCTTCTTTCTTTGGGACAGGTTCTTCAGTCTTTTGTGAGCCTTCTGACATTATTTTAGCTTCAACATTGGGGTCTCTAGTGTCAAGGAGCTTCTATTTGTTCTTATGTTCTTCAATCAACTGTGCAATCTTCTTGGTCATATAATCTTTTAATTCTTGTTTCTTCTGTTCCAAAACTTCTACTTCTTCCTTCCATCTGAATTGATCTCTGTCAATCCAAGGTTTTCCAAGTAACATAGTAAACGGGGCGTTGTCCTCAATAAATTTAATAATATCAAAATATTATTCATTTGAAGTTCCATTAGCATTTGTAGATATTTGAGTGAGCCTTCCACATAGGTTTACCAATTTTCCTCTGAAGAGTCCTATTCCTCCTAGTGAAGGGATCATGGCAGGCTGCCCTATAGCTTCCCATGTTCTCTTGGTCATGATATTCATCTGTGTTTCCTCATCTAGAACACAATCAATGTCGAAGTCCCCTATCCTTACTTTGATGCATTCTTTTTCTTTAAAGATCTATGATAATCTGACATGTCGGTGTTCATTCAGGGTTTCTTTCATCTGAATTAATACTTTCTCTGATATTTTTGAGGTTCTGCTATCTCTGGAGCTGCCTTAGGATTCAAATTCATTTCTTTGAGCCTAGCAATCATTCTGGGGCAATCCAATACTTCATGATCTAGAGCTTTGCAACAAAGACAACTAGGTCCTCCACCAGGTCATTCCTTAGCTAGATGTCCTGGTTTTCTACAATTGTAATAGAGGATCAATCCTTTCTTTCTTGGAACTGATCCCCAACCTCTTCTGTACTTTGCACCAGGATCATAGAGGCCAATCTGCAACAAATTCTTTCTAGGATCCTGTGTCCATTTATTAGTCCAAACATTCTTTCTATGCATAGGTATAACATATCTATCACTATTCTTATCAGATCTATTCATATCAAACCTTCTTTCATCTAACAATGCCCTATTTTTCAAGATAGGACATAATCTATCAAGAATACCTAGATCCATGTTTTAGAAAAAAAAATCACTTATCTTACTTCTACAGAGCACAAAGTTTTCAGATCTAGGAAATTTTAACTATTCTTACCTTTATTAGAGCACAGGGCTTACAGATCTTACCTCTTTTATGCAGATCTGACCTCTTTCTTTCAGAAATTCCCACTTTTACCTTTCTTAGAGTACAATGTGTTCAGATCTTTCTTCTTTTCTTCAGTATCAACCTCTTTTCTTGCAGATCTGATCTCTTTCTTTCATATATGACCTTTTTCTTTCTTGGCACAAAGCTTCACAGGTCAAGTAGAACACTGTGCACTAGGGCAACAGATCTACGAAAAGAGATTTCTTTGCACAAAGCTTCTTCTTCTCTAGTTCATAGCAATCACAGTTTCAGGTCTCGACAATGGAACCATTTGTTGACACAGGGGAAGTCCCAGGGTTCAATTCTCAAGAGCACACCAACAAAGCCCTAACTACTGGCCCTTTCAACAACACCTACGAAAAAGATGAAGTCTCACCCGAGGTAGAGGCAGGGGTGGTTGCAAGACTCAGGTGTATGCAACCTTAGCTGGGACACAGATCTGTGATTCTATCCTTATGGCGCACTTAGCATCGATTATTCATCAATATTCAAACCTTCTTATACTTCACTGATAACACAGAGCATTGCAACATTCACTTAGATCTAAGATATTTCAACACTTAGCAATAGTAAAATAGATCAGATCTAGTACATCAGCACTAWGCATCTTCATACACATCAGATCTAACATTCATACATATATACGAAGCACAAAGCCTAAGTAGATCTATCTAAATATATTAAAGCACTTAGCAAYGAAAGAGATAAATGCATCAAATCAAATCACAAAGCATATTACACAGATTTATGTGGTTCAACCCCTCCCTAGGGCTACATCCACCAACTTTTCTTCTTTGTTAATGTCTTCAATCRATTATAGCACAAAGCCACTCAAAACCCTTACTTCACACAGGACAGAAGATCTGCKCAGCTCACTAGATCCTTCTTCCTTGCACTTCATCACAAATTCTTCTACAACCTCTTACAACAACTTGCACTTAGCTCTACAAGTCTCTTACAATCATGCATAGAGAATTTACAACCCACATCTGATCACACATATCTAAYTACTAGCACTAAGCTATCAACTCTTCTTACATTGCATAAGTATCTATTTATACATTACAAAAGTKGGCCTAAGCATGGGTAAACCCACGTGCCGACATCCCTTTCCCATTACATTAACCCAAAACCCTAAAAGAGGCCCAAAAGTGGACCGAGATCTCGTGATCTCTGCTTTGCTTGGCCCTCCTTCTTCGACTCGCTGTCGAAGTCCCCAAATAGGTCAAAATGACCAAGGTTACCCCAAAACCATGTCAAGGGCCAACACTTATTCTAACACCTCGTCAGTAAAAGGTGTGGAAAAAGGGTCATGCACATAGAAAGAATTAAATATTCTATAGTCTACACATACCTTGATGTCCTCTGTAACTTTCTTGCTCTGGATGACTATGGGGCTAACCCACTTTTCTTCTTCAACTGGGAAAATAAGTTCGACCTCAAGCATCTTGTATATTTCCCTGGGGTTAAGACGATATGGTCTATGCCTTACAGGTTTTGATCCTGATTTTAGTTTAATTTTCATCTCTCCCATAGCTTCTTTTATTCCTTTTAGCTCTGAGAATGTCTTTGGGAATAAGTCCTCATACTCCTGCACCAGGCTATGTATTTCCTTGCTAGTTTTCTCATCCAATTAGTCTCCTACGACATCTATATTGGGTTGCTCAGTAGTTCCTATGTTTAATTTTTGCAACTTCAATGGATGGTTATAAGAGCTATCAGTCTGACTAGGTAGCGTGTTCTGGATTTCTCTACTTCCTTTTGTTTCCTTAATGGCTAAATTTCTCAGTTATTCTAAATCGTCAAGTATTTCCAAATCCTTCTTGATTTTATAACATTCTATGGGTGTCTTGTCCATGTCCAAGTGAAGGTTAGAATGAAGAACTTGACTATGATTAGCACATACCACTGGGTCTTATTTCCATTTACAAACATCGGTAAAAATCATTTCTTTAATTCTTTGCAGGACTATCTTAAAATTAGGTTACTTACTTGTAAAAGAGAAGTCTTTGCAAAATTGCTCTGCTAAAGTTTTCCAACTATTGGTCTACCTCTTGGTGTCTTGATGAATGTACCAGGATTTCGGGATCAAACCTAGTGGATGGGGAAACACTTGAACCCATAGACAATATGGTACTTCCACAGCTTTCCACTGTCTTACGCATTGTTTGACATATGTTTTAGGATCACACTGTCCATTGAACAACTGCGCAACCTGGAAATCCATCCACATCTCTGATTTTAGTTGCTCCTTATCTTGAAATCTACACTGGATAGCATGCTTCACATCCTCCTAGTTCCTAATTACAGCTTTGTGGCTAGCCCACCACTTGGTAGGGGTGTCTTCCAGGGCTAAGTCCATAACTACAATCCTTTGATCTTCTACTATCTTTTCTTCCATTCTAACCAAAAAAATTCCAAGTATGAGGTACCATTGTGTGTCATATGTTCTCTGACCTCGGTTCCAACCCATCTCGTTTCTCTGACAATTGCGCATCGTCTTGAAAATATTTTAGATGCACCCTGTTTCCAACTGTCAAATGCCAGTTCTGAGTCACCATCCGCCGATTATATGCTCCTCCAACTTACTGATCCATCGGTCATAGGATTGATGTATTTTTCTCTCTTTCCTGCTGTTAAGATGTATAGCTTATTTATATCCTCTCCTTCCATATTGTTGTTTGTTGGCTCCGTGTATCAAGGGCCTACATACAGATCCAAGGGATGAACTACTTTTATTCCATCTGCTTCAAATGTCACAATATCCCTCTTCAGGTCAATAAAATCATAGTTATCATAAGCCCAATCAATACCAAGTAGTGCAGGATAAGGGTCCTTATCCCCATGATTTTGATCACCTCAAAATCAACTACATTCTTTACTCCCGCAACATATATCTCCACATTTTCTAGCCTTCCTATTGGGAAAATACAATACTGATTGGCCATTCTCAATTGGATTGGGGAATATGTCAAATGTGGTTTCCCTAAATCTTCCCAAGACTTTTCAGTCAATATGTTAACATCATATCCTAGATCTAACATAACATCCTTAATCTCAAACTCATCTAGATAGGATGCTAGTCTAAACTCTTTCCCATTCCATATTTTCCTTCTTTGCACTCTCTAAGTGTTCTTCTCAGGAAGATTAGTCATTATTCTAGATTCCATGGATTCCTCTATTCCTAGGACTAGATACAGGGCATTTCACAACTTCTCTGTTAGTTGGTCATTCCCAATAATATCAGAGAATAACTGAAACCAAAGGTTGACTACATTTTTTGACTGCTTAAGTTGTCTAATTGGGATTATAGGGTTTTAGGGTGCAGGGGGTGAGGTAGGGAATTGCACAATATTAGGATAAATGGTGGGATGAGGGGGGTTTTATTCTATTTTAGGGCCAAGGATACTTTGGAATACTTCTATTGCATTTTTAAAGAATATCTTCTGTTTCAGAGGGTCATACTTGTCCTCCTTGGGTGCTGCTTTCTGGATCTTAGGCAGATTATCAACATCTTCACTAGTCTTTGCTCCTCCTTGAGTAATGATATTAATCTTGGGTAGTTTTCCCTTGACTTACCTCTTTATCTCTGAGCCGATGAAGTTGGCTCCTCATTGACGTGCCCGATATTCCCATTTCACAATTAGCTCTAGGAAGTCTTCAATTGCGTGTCCATTGGTTTTGTAGTGTGAGCACCACGGTCGTCTTGGTTGAGGATAATCTCTAGCCATGTGAAATTGATCATCACAGTTCTAGCATATACTTGGTCCTCTTCCCCCAGTTCTTCCTCCTTTGAAGTCACCTCTAGCCCCACCTCCTCCGCCTCTTCTCGATAATTGAGGGGTTTCATTCACCATGAATGATGTTCGATCCAATCTATCTACAAGTGCATCTAACTCTCTACACTGATTCATAGCATGTGTGGTAGATGCGCATAACTCACAATGTACAATGTTCGGCACGGTAGAATACTTATGAATAATAGGGAACTACCTTAGCGCATGCCCATGAATTCGACAGATCTCACAATACTCAGCTGACTGTGGTGTTTGATTTCATGGAAAGGCATGATACGAGGTTGGGGTATGGAATGGTAAATTCACAGATACTTGTGCAACTCCTCTTGTGGGTCTTGATGAGGGTCCCATGATATTGTGAGGAGGTCCCCCTCATACGTGGACATTCATTCACCAGATGCCCTTCTGTGTAGCATATAGTACACCATAATTGAGGTTGTCCTGGTCTGGGTATCATCAATTCTTGAATATTATCTGTCAGTGCCGGTATTTTTCATTGTAGTTGCACCAAATTTGCATCCATTGGGGATTGGTCACCCTTAGGCTCCCTGGATATCCATCCATGGCTTCAATATTCATTGATTTTTCCAAGGCATCTGTCAAGGAGGCTATCCGTTGTTGCATTAATGGAATTCGTGTCAGAGGTAGAAATCCATGGATATACAACTTGTTGATGTTATGGTAGCCGTGATAGGTATTAACCTCCACATGTAAACCTGACAAGAATAGAATATGATGGGAAACAAGAAGAAACCCTAAAGTATGGATAATAACCCTAGGAGGCAAGTCGACTCAAGAGAATATTTATTATTGAGTTATTAGCCTCTAGAAGTAGAATTCGGCCTAGACAACTTAAAGAGAACAATATAAATATAGGGCGTCAGATCTCATTTGACACACATATCTCGCAACTGCAAAAATGCAAGAGTGCGCACTGCAGAAACTGAGTAAGTGTGCACGTCTGGAGAGTAGCTGCAACTGCAACTATTGCAACTTGTATTATGGGTTTAGGCTTGGACTTCCTATTGGTTATGGTTTGGAATTTCTACCTTGTGTGCTAGCTTTGGAGATAGGTACGCTACACTGATTGGATATTAGGCCTAGGGTTTGCCTCCAAAATCATTCTTTGTCAAGGTTAAGGTGCTCGGGGGTGGCTTCTGCCTATGGTCGGGTGACAATATTGCTATATTATGTATGGTTAAATGAACACATCTATCATTTCTAACAGGTTATGGGCCCACACTATCTTCAGATAGTTTAACCACTGGAAGATAGAATGGGAGGATTTTCTCAGTTACACTTGCAATTGCAGCCAGTTTTTGCTGCAACAACGAAACCCTAACCCTCTTGTTTAGGCACCTTAAGTGAAGAGATTGACCTAATTTATGGATATCCTAGTGCGCCCTAACTCAGGACACCTCCTGGTACTCTCAGCAAGCTAAGACACCAACTTTTAGTTTTTGGTCAAAGTAAAAGGTTGACCAAGTCAAAGCAGTCATGACTTACTCTATGAAATCAGAAAAAAAGTTAGAAGGGGATTCTAAATTCAGAGCATGGAAGACAAGGATTGAACTCATCCTTTCCAAAAAAAAAGTGTTTGATATCATTAAAGGAAAGATTGTGGAACCACAACTTGAAGAAGGAAGAGAAGGAACCTCACAACGTTGCAATTATGCAGAAGTTCAAGGAGAATGACATCAATTCCATGAGTATCATAGTGGACTCTATAAAAGACCACTTGATACCATACATCTCTCATCTTGACTCATATAATAAGATGTAAAATGCTCTAAATAACCTCTTCTCAGTCAAAAACATTGGACAAGTAATAAGTCCAAAGAATGAACTCTGTGACATGAAAATGAATGATGATGACAACATACCATCATACTTTGTGAGAATCTCTCAGTTAAGAAATCAACTACAAGCTATTTGTTGGCCCTTGGATAAGTTTTGGGAGTTTCTTTGTCATGTTGACCTATTTTGGGACTT
>JASDQU010108833.1:116985-144329 GCA_032191745.1 Picea mariana
GATGAAGTATTGAACACATTATTCAAAATAGTCAAACTTGCTAATGAGCAAAAGAATGAACACATAATCATAATTTAAACGAAAGTAAACATTTGATAAAAATTAACGTTTTTGTTTAAATTGAGATTTTTATGCTCGTTTCTAACTTTTGACATATACTCTTGTAATAAATGTCATACTATAGTGAATGTCTTAATTTTGTCTCAAAGCAAGCCAAGGTATGGAACTATTTGAAAAGGTTGATTCTGTAGCTCATTATAATTATCAAGATTCTAACGGGGGCCCCTTTAAATTTTGTAAAACATTTAGGGGGAGTTGTTGGGGCCCAACAGATTGTGAAAGCTTTGTGCCTAGATATGTGCCCTAGTGCACAGTATTCTACTTGACTTATAAAGCTCCGTGATGAAAGAAAGAAGCCTGGTCTGAAGAAAAGAAGTGATACCTGAAAGAAAGAAGCCTGGTCTGAAGAAAAGAAGTCAGACCTGAAAGAAAGAAGCCCGATCTAAAGAAAAGAAGTCAGACCTTAAAGAAAGAAGCCCGATCTGAAGAAAAGAGGTTGGATCTGAAGGAAAGAAGCAAGATATGAAAGATTTGTTCTCTAAGAAAGGTAAAATTGTGAATTTTTGATTAAAAGAGGTAAGATCTGCAATCTCCGTGCTTTGATAAAGGTAAAGATAGTAAAAATTGTTTTAGATCTGGAAGCTTTGTGCTTTGTAGAAGTAAGATAAGTGGAAATTTTTGTTTCTAGAGTATGGATCTAGGTATGTTTAATACAATTTTTCCTAGTTTGAAAACTAGGGTATTGATAGGCAAAAGAAGATTTGATATTAATAGATCTGACAAGAATAGTGGAAGATATGTTATACCTATGCATAGAAAGAATGTTTGGACTAACGAATGGATGCAGGATTCCAGAAAGAATTTATTGCAGGTTAGATCCTATGATCCTAGTGTGTAGTACAAAAGAGGCTGGGGATCATTTAAAAGAAAAAGAGGATTAACCCTCTGTTATAGTTGCAGAAAATTGGGACATCTTGCTCAAGAATTCCCTGAGAGAAGACCTAATTGTCTTTGTTGTAAAGCTATGGACCATGAAGTGTTGGATTTCCCTAGAATGATTGCTAAGCTTGAAGGAATGAATATGAATCAAGAAAACCATAAGGTAGCTCCAGAGGCTATAGAAGAACCCTAGGAAGAATAAGAGAAAATATTGCTACAAATGAGAGAAACCTTGAATGACCACCGACATGTCAGATTATCAGAGATATTCAAAGGAAAAGAATGCATCGAAACAAGAATAGGAGACTTTGACATTTAATGTGTTCTAGATGAAGAAACACAGGTGAATATCATGACAGAGAGAACTTGGAAAGATATAGGGAGGCCTGCTATGATTCCCTCATTAGGAGGACTAGGGTTATTCAAAGGAAAACTGGTAAACCTGTGTGGAAGGCTTGCTTAGATACCTATGTCCGTCAATGGAACTTTGACAGAGGAAGATGTTGATATTATTAAATTTGTGAAGACCGCTATCTGTTTACCATGTTAATAGGAAAACCTTGGATTGACAAAGATCAAGATAGACAAAAGAAAGAAGAAGAAGTCTTGGAGCAGAAGAAACGAGAGTTAAAAGATTTCATGACCAGGAGGATCTCACACTTGATTGAAGAACAGGAGAACAGATCAAAGCTATTTAACACTAGAAACCCAGATGTTGAAGATGCAAGAACATTAGAAGACTCACATGAGACTGAAGTACCTATCTCAGATAAAGAAGAGGTGTTACCCTCGAGTCCTAGGAGAGAATCTCAACAACGCAAAGTAACTAAAACCATAGAATATAAGAATTAGAATGGAAAACGAACTACCGAGACAAAGCTCACTAGAAAGAAGGCTAGGAAGAAAAGTAAGAAGAGAGCTAAGTTGTAGAAAGTTCCAAAAGGAACTTCACAGATAGAAAATTTGTAGAATTGGAGCTTCGTCGGGATATTAGAACAACGACACATGGCACTTCGCCATGGCGAAGCAATATATTCGTTGAGGATATTATAACCGTTCGATCAATGCTCCGAATGGGTAGAAAGGCAATAAAGGTATGTCATCAGACCATTAGATCACACCATAATGGATCGAACAAGAGCTAATGGAGGCTCATAACCTTTGCAAGCAAACCGTTGTCGATTTTCCTACTTATCCCATTGCACCATGCACAGAGAACACTTTTTCTAACTAAGAATTTGGAGCCTGCAGACTAAGCGAATTGTATACAGTGATCATTGCACTATTGTTGTTTGTTCTAGTGTCCTATCTAAGATCATCGTGACCCCGATAATTTTAATCCCGAGCATGTATGTCCGACAAGCTCACTGCAGTTGAAGAATCAGTAACGGAAGTTCTCCTCGACTTAATGACTAAAAGATTCATGCCAGAGAGAGGAGTGTCTACAGGTGTACAAGCATCTTCGACGAGAGGATTGCCAACCTCTCCGTCCACTTATCGAGTTGGTCCATCCCGGCAAGTAGATGAAAAGCAAACTAAGAACAGGGATGATCTCGCAAACGCTAAGTTAACCCCCATTATATTACCCACCTATCTACCCCCTCTGAGTGGTGTGATAAATCGTGACAATGTGCCCAGAGAATTTGAGTACGCTTTAGTCACTGCATACCTCCCGAAAGGGATACGCGCAGTGTGTGCATACCAATATAAGATCGCAACATTGAAGTTTAGTGACTTCAACCTCAACGACAGGAAGGTGTACAACATGCTCTCCCCGCACAAGTATCTGACCATAACTAAAGGAAAGAAATCAAAGATCGTCCCCCAGTCATGGACCATGAACCTAACGCAGTCCACACTGCTCAATGTCATGAAGATTCTTCACTTCGGTAGGCACCAATAAGTGAACACATGGGTTAAGTTGCTGATGTCTAGCTACCATGGCAGATATTTTTGGTTGAACTACCACATCACAGTGGATCTGACATTGATCAATCAGATCATAGGGCTAAGCATGCAAGGCTCTGACCCACATGACTTCTATCTCGGGAAAACCATGGGTGGTGCTCTTGCGCAGAAGATTAAATACACCTATGGAGATATTGAGAAAGGAATGTGAGACTACAAGGTAGCCTCTATCCAGAGCGGCGTAGTGCGCCTAGCCTATCAATTGATCGCAAGAAATTTAGTTCGCAAGAACCCACCCACCCAAGTGACTGGATTTGTAATCGACCTCGCAGGAAAGTGCGCGGAGGGCCTACAAATTAATTGGTCGAAGTACCTCGTAAACCAGCTGGAACTGGACTACAGGGAAGCGCAGGACCAAGGATATGAGTTCCACTTCAGTTGGCTTCTCATCTTGATCGATTTTATCGCATGGGAGATGCCAGAAGGTGCGAACTTCCTAGACATCGATCCCTTTGAACCTCTAGTCATGAAGTGTAGTACACTGTGGTACTCCAGTGACATGAACAAGCAATGGAAATCAAATTTTGTCTTTCGCACTTATTACAACCAGCTGAAGACAATCATCCAGTCTAAGCCTCATATAACCCCGAACACTCTCCAAAGGTTCAGGCCCTTGATAAAATTTAGCGCAGACCGCCATTTCATATATATCACAACGTACACTAATGAGTATAAACAACAACTGCAATCATACTACAAGCTGATGGAGGAAGACTTAGAAGAGATTACTAAGGAATGGTTGGCGGACCTCCTCATCCCAGTAGACCCTGTGAAGGTATCTGATATTGACAGTCCAGAAGCAACGCACGATACACCTGGACTGAGCAAGACCAAGAAAAATGAAGAAGATCAATATGTAAGTAGTACCTCGGTGAAGACTGCTTCTATCTCACTTGAGCAAGGAGGTGATGGTGGAGAGATAGATGGCGCAGAAGTTGAGCAGAAGAAAGGTGAGATTACACTACCTAGAGACAAGGAGGACCCCTCAAATAAAAGGAAGGTTTCCCCTCTGAAACCTTCTTCAAGGAAAAAATCAAAAGCAACCAGGACCAAATTTGAGACCACCCTCACCTCAGACGACTTCAAATTCATTGTCACAACACTGAATGATGCTTCTCTAGAGATAGTAAAGAAGAAAGAAGCTAAGCAGGAGGAGGTGTTCAATCGGACCAAGGTTGAACATCAAGGAGTGCAGCAGGCACTACAGTCCAGCCGCAAAGTTTCCACTGCACCTCTGCCATCGGAAACACTAGAACTGGGAGATGAGCCAGCTCAACTCCACCAGATCATTGATACAGTCGAAGCTCGCCTTCGATGAGCCCAAGAGGAGACAAAGCAAGCCACCCAGGCTTTAGCACAAGTACAAGGAGTCCTTTAAGAGCAATGCAGTACTGCAGGATGAGAGAAGCTTTCTCTCCAAGTAAAATACGATGAAGAAAAAGTCTAGTTGCATAAAGAAAAGGAACAGTTGCTCGCAGAGAAAATCGAAGTTAAGGAAATGGTCAACATAGAACTTCGCTCTGTGACAGTTGTCTAATTAAATGCTGAAGAGAGAGTTCCACAGCAGGTGGCGCAACTCGAAGAAGTGATCCAACAACTCCAACAACGCATCATAGATCTAGAATTATGCACTGTACCCGAGACCCCGCAGGACGTAAGAAACCAACGAGAAACAAATGCCCGCAACGCAGTTGATAGATTAAAATCTCTTGCATTGGAATGAAATAAACTGAGTAACCATAGTGCCCAGACATGTGAAAACCTCACTAAGAACCTGGAGTTACAGACACTGGAGTCGCAACTCTAGGAAGCGAAGTAGCATGCAGATACACTACAGGTGCAGTTGAAGGCCCTGTTGTCTATAGAAATAATGAAGAGGCCTCAAGAATAATGCACAACTCAACAACAGATCCATATTCTTCAAATAAAAGTGATGGAAGTCACTCAACGGCTTCAACCTGTGCAAGATAAGGTATGCCAGTTGTTTATAGAGGTAGAGAGTTGAGGAGCAGAATTAGAATAGGTTGTCATCGCAGTAGAACAACGCCTAGAAGGGCCAGTGAGTGACACAGTAATGTAGGAGTTCAACGAACAAGAGGCCACAACAAAGAAACAAGTCGAAGCAGCTTGAGACAAGCTTGAGGCATTCGAGGTAGAATTTCTCAGACTAGAGTGACTCAGGATGAGTCACATGTGAGTGTTGGGGGCCTGTTGGCCCTTGACCAAGTTTTGGGAGTTTCTTCGTCATGTTGACCTATTTTAGGACTTTAACAGGTTGTTGAAGGAGGAGCGCAAGACGAAGTGGAGATCACGGGATCTCGGCCCCCTTTTGGACCCCTTTTTGGGTTTTTGGGAATATGTAACAAGAATGGGATGTCGACCCATGGTTTTACCCATGTGTAGGCCTATTTTGTAATATATATATATATATATATATATAAAGGTCTAGGACATATAGAGGAGTAGTCCAATAGTGCATCTATGTGATGTGAATGTATGGTAAGTGCTAGTGTGGATTGTAAGGGCTTTGTGCATTCTGGGTGAGACCTGCAAAGCTCAGTGCAAGTCCTTGTGTGAGACTGTAGAAGGATTTGTGCTGTAATGCAAGGAAGAAGGATCTAATGATCTGCGCAAATCTTCTTTCCTGTGCGGAGTAAGGGTTTTGAAGGCTTTGTGCTTGTAACTGATTGATTGAAGACAATAAAGAAGAAGAGTTGGTGGATGTAGCCATAGGGTGGGGGTGAACCACATAAACACTGTGTTATGTGCTTTGTGCTTTGTCTTGATGTGTTCACATGTTATTTGATAAGTTCTTTGATATGTTTAGATAGATACAGTTATTCTTTGTGCTTATGATATGTGAGAATATTAGATCTGATCAAGATAGTCATGCTTAGTGCTTGATATGCTCATTCTGATCCATTTATATGCTAAGTTCTTAAATACTGTAGATTGGTGTGAATGCTGCGAGCTTTGTTTTATCAACGAAGTGAATAGTGATTGCATATCAAGGGACTGATGGTGCTAAGAGCTGTATTAAGTGTTATAATCACAGATTTGTGTCCCAGTTAAGGTTGCATATGCTTGAGTATTGCAACCACTCCTGCCTCTACCTTGGGTGAGACTTCATCTACTTCATAGGTGTTGCCGAAAGGGACGGTACTTAGGGCTTTGTTGGTGTGCTGTTGTAGCATTGAACCTTGGGTCTGCCCCTGTGCCAACACTATTGAAGAAATCATTTCAGAGAAGGAACTAGTAAATATAGTACTCAATGGTATTCCCAAGACATGGGATGCATTTTCCTCAAGCATGAACACAAGGAAGGAGTATCCCACATTTGAAGAACTTTGGACTTGTTGTGCACAAGAAGAATCAAGGATTAGCGCAAAAGAGAAATTCCAAAGGAAAGATAATGATCAAGCTTTCACAACAAGGTTCGAGAATATCAGGAATAAGAAGAAGTTCAACTCAAGGAAGAAACCAAATCAAGAAGAAAATATGTCAAAGATACAATGCTTCAACTTTCAAAAATATGGTCACTACAGGAACCACTGTCCCGAGTTAAGTAAAAGGAAGGAAACAGATGAAGAAACAGTTTCCAAAGAAAGGGAACCCTCAAAGAAAGTCACAAAAGATAAAACATACTTCTTCTTCTAAGTCAAGGTAACGATATTCTTCAAATCTCTTGTATATATCATGTTTACATAGTTCCTGTACATATCATTTATATCTATTTCTTAGAAGAAAATATGTTCAAGGAAAACAATACCTATGGAAGAATAAAAGGATAAGGATTGTTATTACGATGACTACTAGTTAAGCAATACACATGAAAAAGATGAAGTATGCTGACAATCTTTGGTAACAATTCTTGTGGAAGCTATTATATAAGTAACAACTACTAGATAAGCCGAAATCAAAATCAAACCTGAAGAGACCCAGAAGAATTCAAAATAGAAAGAAGTCAACAATCAAGAAGAAATTAGAAAAAGTCTTGTGACACTTTTCAGAAGGAAATAAGGATGCAGATGAAAGTGTCGACTCTCTTAGATGGAGGCAGATGATTACAAAATTCCAAAAGAAGAGCATGCATTCATGCATGAAGCAAGGATTAGGAGGGATCTAATCCTAAATAATATGATCCATTGAGGATTATGAAGTATCTATCCATGTTCCAATTGAAAGTAGCAGACATGATAAACAATACATGTTCAGTTTGACTCTAGAAGAAGTCTTCTTCGAAAAGAATCCTTAAAGTATCCTTGGTTGTCCATATACATCCATGATCCTATGATGAAAGGAAGAAGTTGCAATATTCAGGGCATGGAACATATAGAAGACTCCATGGGCCCAAGAGCTAAAGTGAACATGAGGAAAAACATGAAGATTCCGAGAAAGAAAGAAAATCCATAACAACCAGTTATTATACTGAGAATCACAAGACAACCAACTTGATTTGAACCCACTAGAAGAAATCAAGAAGAATTAATGGAAGATATGATGAAGAACAATATATGTAAGAAATTGTGAAAAAGGATTATGAATGGAAGCATTGGGAGATTCAAAACTAAAGGTTCTTCCAGAAGGAGGATAAGACTATGATAACAACTTGTTCCCCTAAACTAGATATACCTCTATCTGAGAAATTATATCTCTTGCAGTATTCATGGATTGAAGTTTACATCAGTTGGTTGTAAAATACTTTTATTCCCAATAAGAGCATTTTAGGAAGAATCTTATGTAAAACAATCTCAAGTTTTTGAGGTATACCAGAAAGAGACCCATGTATGCAGATATAAGAAGACCTTGTATGGATTCAAACAACTTGATGCAGAGTATCTCATATACATCAAAAGCGCGGTGAAAACTTTCTATGAAAGATATATTAGAATAGTTACTTAGAAGTATGGGATGATGGATTGCTAATCCATGGAAAACTCTCATGATGACATAAGAAGTGCTACTTGGATATGTTTCAGTTTGAGCCTTGCCACAATGTCATGATCTAGCAGGAAACAAAAATGTTGAATTCGACCATGATATATATTGTAATGATCAAATCTACATGAAGCCTTCAGATAAAACCAGTGTTCCATAACAGACCAAAGTACATTAAGATCAAGCATTACATTCTCCACGGTGAAGTCTAGAAAAGAGAAGTGGTTCTCCAATATATCTCCATAGATGAGCAAATAAAAAATAATTTCGTAAAACCTCTCTCAAGATGAAAATTTTGCAAGCTGGGGCTCGTGGAGATGACTTCCTTATTGAAAAAGGAATAAATTACTCCCAGGTTGGGAGGGAGCACTGATGTGTTATTGATTTATGGACATTCATTTTTTGGTTCAAAAAATGGTCCAGGATGAGAAGTTACTTTCTAGTTTAGAAAGTGGTTTGAGATTTTTGACGAACAAAAATTTTCTAGTTCGAAAAATGGTCTAGATCAAACAATAAGTTTTGTAATGAAAATGGTTCGATAGATTTTTGATGCACCATAGACAACGATTCCCCTTGTGGCCACTGTGGGGCTATGGTATAGGACAATCATTCTTCTTGGCAGTCACTCTGAGTAGTGGTCAAGTAGAATGGTCTACCTCGTCGGGTAGTCATTCTGTCAAAGTTCACAGTTGTGAGAAGTTTCGAAGAATGGTTCGTTTTGGAGGTTGATGTAGGACAGTCATTTCCATTAGGAAATGGTCCAAACAGTCATTCCCTAGGGCAGACTCATTCTATCCAGTTTTCACTATGTTTAGTGCTGGAGGAATGGCCCAGTTAGGTGAATGGTCCAGGTTCAACAATGAGGGACATGCATTTCCTAGGGCAGACTCATTCTCTCTAGATTGCACTATGATTAGTGCCGGAGGAATGTTCTAGGATAAAAAATAAGAGACAATTATTATTCTATTCTTGAGAAGAATAGTCCATATAGCTCATGGATGATGTTTTAATTTCTGAGGGCAGATGCTCTTCCAGATCTCACATATGTGAGTGGAATAATGGCCCATATGACTCAATTTATATCATGATATTATTTTCTGTGCAGGTTGATATCATATGATATGATTGCTCTGGATACTGTATGTCTATGGACAATAGATGTATGATACTATGGTGGATGTGTTCCACTGGTTGTGACTATTTGTCATTGATTAAGTAGTTGTGTGCTACTTGCTGTGGTAGTATACCACTGGATAGTAGTTGTGTACTACTATGGATAGACACAATTGTGTTCTATTGAATGACATTGTTCTGATTGCTGTGAAGACTATTAGTAGTGTTGAAAATTATTATCATCTATATGGATAATCAATGTGCTAGTGGAAAAACATTCTCTGGGTGGAAAATGGTCCAGGACATTTATTCTTCTAGGACGTATGTAGAAGAATAGTCATTGTAGACCATGGCGTGGCTTCCAAAATCTGTTGAAATAGTTATTCTTCTAGGACATATGTCCGGATTAGAAGAATGGTTCTTGCATCACTTTGTGGAGTGAATGAATTATTCAGTATCATGCCTGGTTAATCAAATGGAGTATGGCTTCGAGAGATGATACAGTTGATGCTATCATATGATATTGATAATGATGAGGGTTCTCATGATCTAATCATGAGATAGCTTGTATGGCTATGATGATGTTGCTGATTGAATGATATGTTTTTGCTCAAGACCATTGCTTTCAATACCTCCCTAGCTAGGAGGGAGTGTTGATATTATGGTAGCTGTGGGAGGTATTAACCTCCACGTGTAAACCTGATAAGAATATAATATTCTGGGAAGCAAGAATAAACCCTAAATCATGGATAATAACCCTAGGAGGCAAGTCAACTCAAGAGAATATTTATTATTGAGTTATTATCCTCCAGAAGTAGAAGTCGGCCCATACAGCTTAAAGAGAAAAGTATAAATATAGGGCACTAGATCTCATTTGACACACATATCTTGAAAATGTGGAAATGTAAGAGTGCAAACAACAAAAACTGAGTAAGTGTGGAAGTCTGGAGAGTAGCTGCAACTGTAGCTACTACAACTTGTATTCTTAGTTTAGGCTTGGACTTTCTATTCGTTATGGTTTAGAAATTATGCCTTGTGTGATAGCTCTGGAGAGAGGCATACTACATTGATTGGCTATTAGGCCGAGGGTTTCTTCCAGAATCATTCTCTGTCAAGGTTAAGGTGCTCAAGGGTGGCTTCAGCCTATGGTTGGGTGACAATATTTCTATATTGTCTATGGTTAAATGAGAATATCTATTATTTATAACACCACTCTCTTTGGTGATGTTCATGAATTGGATGCACTAACCTCCCAATGGCATCCTTAAACTTTTGACTATATTCCCAAGTCGATTATCCTTCCCTCTGTTGAATCTCGTGCAACTCAGATAGAGCTTGTTGTTCTAACTGAGGTAGATTAAACTCTGATATGAATTTTGTTAGAACTTGGCCAAGTCTGAATGCCTATACTTGCACTCCTCTTGGCTCAATAACCTTCATGTACCACTTGAGAGCACGAACTCTCAAGGTAGTCTAGAATTCAACCAGTTTATTTGCATCTAGAGTCCCTCTGGACCTCCAAATCGCTTCACACAGAAACCAATGCTGCTCAACATCCTTGTCTCCTTTACCCCAAAATTCTGGGTATCGAGCGATTAAGCCTCCCATGTTTCCAACCATTGCTGATCTTACTGATCCTATTAAATTAAACCCTAATGGTCCTGGTTGCGATATATTGGGGGATCCCAATATCCTCCCAGTACTCATGTTCTGGGTTGTGACTGACTAACTGACTGAATTGAAATAGGAATAGCATAAGAAGGTAGTATACAATTTACCACCGGTATAAAAGAAACTTTGGGGATGAGTGATTTAGGGCTGATTCCACTGGCTTCCGGGCAGGTTTCTTTGATCTGGGGGGTCTCGTTCTCATCCTATGGAGCAGTCTCTTTGGTTGGTCTCCCTATATTTCCTAGTATCAGGGTTGAATCTTCTCTTTCTTCTCCAAGATCCATGTCGGCTTGATCTTTCCTTGCCTCTACACATTCTTCTTCTTGTCCACCCTCTTGGGGACTTGTTTCTCCCTACACTTCTCTCTCACTTAGTCTTTGACTGGCCAGTATTTCCTATTTTCCCATCTTCCTCAACTCTTCCTCCTTTCCTTCACTACTTCTCCTGGTCCGAGTTCTTTCCTCAACACCTCAAACTGCTTTACTAATTTCTTTATCTTACCGTGCCACCATTTCTCAACTATGGCAGCTCTTTTCAAGGATCGCTCATTCCTTGCATCCATTTATTTCCGCTCCCCCATTTTATCAAAGAACCCTCTCTCCTTTCTCAGGCCATGATCCCACCCCAAAGTCACACCACACCAAGCGTGGGTGTTTAGGCTGTCATCTCAATCAGGTAGAAAGTCAACATCCCCTTATCCATTAAGAATACCTAAATCCACAAGGGAATTTCTCTCAGTAGCCTTCCCCATGCGTCTTTCTTGAAATTTGCTTCTTCCCTTGAAAAATACTAGAGGTTCTCAGCTGCAAACTCGATAATGTATCCTTCTAGAGTTGTATCGACCCATAAATCAACTACTTGCATGATCGAGCGATCTAGCCGATGAAGCGCCGCAATATTTTATGTATCCCAAGTACAAGTCTTCTTGACTCATTCTTGGAATTCCGGAGCTTCTTGGAGCCTATCTATCCAATGGAATAGTTATTCTGAAAATTTAACCCAAAATATATCATACTGGTCGCTTGATATTTTTGAGTAAAAGATAACCTCTCTTGTATCTTCCATAGATTTACCTCGCAACTTTGCTTCTTTCCATATGAAGGCGTCAAAATTTCTCTCCCACCACTGGTGAATATCGGATCGGTGGATCCATGGAAGCATTCTCCCTACAAGTTCCCTTATGAAGCAGGTCCCGACAACAAAACCATTTTGTTGGTGTAGACATGATTAAACCATGGTCCTTCTCAGGTTACCAACAGAAGGTGCCGAAGTAGTCTAGAGCGCTGGCATTTTCATCTTCCTTGAGGGGAAGAAGTCTCACCTGAAGTGCAAACAAGATGAGGAAAATATGGAAGGGTAAGAATAATACTTAGACAAATCCATACAATCTCAGGATCTTTGTTATTCTTGCGCAAGATAGATTAAACCCACCACTGTCTGAACATTCCTAACTCAGATTAAATAAAACATAGTTTTGTTGCATTCATAAAGAAGCTATATTCAATTTAGCAGATCTAACATAAAGATAACATGAAGCAACATTCAATATAAACTGAAGCTAAACAGACACAATAATTTCAAAATTTGGGTCTCTCTTTGTATTAACATCATATGGATCTTCTCATTTACATGATTCTACTCAGTTACAGACACAACTCAGTCATACCAAAGCTAATAACAAAAACTCTATGCTGTTTAGAAACAAGGTTAACCCGAACCCTTGCTCTTTCAACATTACAACAGAACATGACTCTGTTACAACATTGGTCTGGTTCCAAAACCCAAACTCTTAGAACTCTATCTAACATTTACCCAAAAATGGACAATAACACATAACTCAAACCCATTCTAACAAACATATGAGCTACTATCTGAACCCTTTACAATCATATTCATCCTATATATATAATCCAATTGGGATATTTGGGTTTGAGAATTTTAATGCTTTCTTGTTCTTGTTCTATTGTAAATTCTTTCTTCATGCTAGTGTTGCACTGTCCTTCCAACCATTTTTTGTTTCTTTCTTTGTTCTGTTGTCTAACTCCTCTGTGACTTGTGCAACTTCAGTTTACCAAAATTGGGACTGTAGCATTGCTTGTGCAACTTCTAACAACAAAAAAAATGGGCCCAACAAGTGATATCACTCCTTATGGAGTGAGAATGTATGCATAGGGATCCGAATGATGTTGGGGTCTAGGAGTTGTCAGAACCCTTGCTTTTCTCATGAAGGTGATTGGACCCATGTATATATGAAGTTTATCTATGGATGTGAAGCTATATGAAATTATAGTTTTATGATATGCTCCATGTGATATATGTGAAATTAAATGTATCATGTCAATGGTTTTGGTAGCAATGATGCTTCATGATGTGAATTATGATGGTATTAATTTTTATGCATACATTATTTTGATATATGTGATGTGAAATGGCATTGAGGTTGTTATTAACCAATACCTTGAGAATGCTAAAAATTCAATGAATAAAAATCCACTTGGAGGGGGAAACCTCCTTTTACAATATATTCAATGTGCAGGATGAGATAAGATGATCCTAAGATTAGGTCTCCTTCGTATATATACAAGAGACAAAGGGTACAATTATAATGAAAGGGTACAATGAAGGGTTTTATCCTACCTACTAATATAACACTAGAAATGTAATAATTCAATATCTAGGGATTAATAATGGGTTTTATACCTAACATGTAGCTTTGTATAGGGATTAACATTCCCCTCCCCTTCAAGAAAGTGTTTTCCTCAACAATTGACTAACCATGGGTGTTTCTTCATGAATAAATCATCTTCCCATGTCACCTCTTCCATTGGTAAGTTCTTCCATTTGACAAGGTACTTAGTAATATCTCAATTTTACAGCTACTTAATCCTTATTTCAAGGATTGTTTCTAGTTTTATATGATTTTTCCTTCCTCATTAATCTCTAGTAAAATAGTTTGGAATAGGATCTTGTCACCGATTACCTTCTTTAAGAATGAAACATGGAAGACTGGATGTAAACCTGAAGATGGACTTCAATTTGTAATCCATACTTCCAATCCTTTGCAACACCTTATAGGGGCCATAAGATAATTTATTGTCCTTCATTTGTTTCTTGAGGGACATCTATTTATATGTTTGTAGCCTAAAAAATACCCAATCCACCACTTCAAATTCCCTTTCACTGTGATGTTTATCTTCCTGTTGTTTCATCCTATTTTGTGCCATAACCAAGTTTTTCTTCAATAGTTTGAGAACCTCTTGTTGGTGCCCTATGTGGTCCTCCACTTCTTGAACCTTTATAGTCCCTTTCAAGGGAGATGTGATGGATGGGGGATGATATCCATAAATTCTAGAAATGGGGACATTTTTTATGAAGTATGGAAGGATGTGTTGTACCACCATTCTTCCAAGGGCAACCACTTGATCCATTATGCATGCTTATCAAATGAAAAGAAATGAATATATCCTTCTAGACATTTATTCACACTATTAATTTTACCATTGGATTAAGGATGGTAAGATGAGCTTTGAGCCAATTGAGTACCCAACCAAGAAAATAATTCAGTTCAAAAATTTCTAATGAAAATTGGATCTTTGTCACTTACAATAATCTCAGTGACTCCATGTAGCTTTTGAATTGTTTCCATGAATGCTGCAATTACCGTACTTGCTTTAAACGGATGAAAACGAGAGAAAAAATGGGAATACTTTTTAGTCAATCCACTACTACCATGATGAAAATATTTCCTTCAGATTTGGGTAAACCTGTAATAAAATTCATTGTAATTTCTTCCCAATGTTGAATTGGTATAACTAATGGTTGTAGGAGACGTGAAATATTGATTTTCTCCCCCTTATTATATCGGTATACCACACATTCAAAATGAAACTTTTGAACATCAGTTTTAAGACCTTCCCATAAAAAATCCTTCTTGATCCCATGGCAAGTTTTCAAGAGTCCTGAATGTCCTCGTATAGGAGAAGTGTGCAATTCTAGAAGGACCTTTTGTTTGCATTGGGAATTCTTACATAAATATAGGCAATATCAATACCATAACAAATCTTTCTTCCATACAAATTATCTAATGAACTAGGGTCCAGTTGTAGATGTTGAATGATTTTGAAAACCTCTTGATCATGTGTCCATTCTATCCTTGCTTCTTCCACCCAATTATATTGTGGAATAGAAATGAAACATATTAAACCCTATGTTTCTTCTTCTTTCCTTGAAAGTGCATCCACCAAAATATTATGTTTTTTTTTTTGTAAATAATTTCAAAGTCATAACTCAGAATCATTTTAACCCATTTTTGTTTCTGTTTTGAAGATAATTGTTTCTCCAAGAAGTACTTCAAACTATCATTGTCTATTTTTACTTTTAATTATCTTTCCTATTAGGTAGTATGGCCAACACTTATTAAATACATGTAGTATGGCCAACACTTATTTTTCATAAATGTATTTGAGTAATTTGTTTCCTTTAATTTGTTTTTTTTAAAGGAAGGGGGCCTTCCTTATTGCATTAAAACTACACCAATGCCATGGCCTAAGGCATCACACTCCACAATAAATGTTTTTGTGAAGTCAAGTATGAACAGGACATGAGTTGTACGCATATCCCCCTTAAGTTTTTCAAAATGTTTGGTTTCTTCTTGAGTCCAATAAAATGCTTCCTTCTTTAATAATTTTGTTAGAGGTGCCACTGTTTGACCATAGTTCCTGACAAACTTGTGTTAATATCCTGTTAATACTAAGAATCCTCTAAGTTTCTTCAAGTTTTTAGGAATTGGCCATTCCCTCATAGATTTAATTTTGTTAGGGTCCACTTTTACACCTTAATGAGATATAATATGAAGAAATATTACACTTGTTAAACCCTAAAGGCACACTTGGAAATCTTTTGATAAATTTGTTTTTCTTCCAAAAGTGGTAATACTCTGTCAACAATTGGACATTCTCTTCCCAAGATTTGCTATAGATTAGTATGTCATCAAAAAATAGTAACACAAATTTTCTAAGGAAGGGTTTGAAAATAGAATTCATCAATCTTTGAAACATTGAAGGTCCATTAGTAAGTCCAAATAGCATAACCAAAAACTCATAATGACCTTCATGTGTTCTAAAGGCTATTTTGGGAATGTCTTCTTGCCTCATTTTGATTTGATGATTTCCCAAACGAAGATCCAACTTAGTAAATAAAATTGCTCCATGCAATTCATCCAATAATTCATCAATGATAGGAATAAGAAACTTATCTTTGATGTTCATTTTTTTGAGTTTTCTATAATCTGGAAACATACACCATGAGCCATCCTTTTTTGTAATCATCACCACTGGTGAAGATAAAGAACTTTGGCTAGGTTGAATGATGATGAACTCTAACATTTCTTGGATCATATGCTCAATATCACTCTTTTGTGCATATGGATACCTGTAAGGTCTAATTTTAGGTGGTACACTTCCTAGTTGCAAATGAATAACATGGTCAGGATCTCGAGCAGGTGGAATACCCTTAGGAATTTCTCCAAATACCTTGGAATGATTGTTGATAACTATTTGGAGATACAATGGAGCAGAGAATATAGATGTTTGAACATATAGTGAGCACAATTGTGAAATTACACCATGGTGCCCCTTTTTGAGTAATTTTCTCATGCTATTAGATATTATCACCTTAAAGGGTTTCTCTTGGACACCTCTAATCTAAATTTCCTTTCCTTATAAAGAAAATATCATGAAAATGTATTGAAAATTAAGGGCCACTATTCCCAATGATTGTAACCATTGTACCCTAGTACAAAATCAACACCACCCATTTGGATGAAAATCATGGGACTATCTAATAAATACTCCCCCATATTGAGCTTAATACTATGTCACTTCCTTGAAAAATTTATGGTAACTCCATCTTAAATAATTACTTGAAACTTTGGTGCTAGAAATAAAGCAATTGAGACTTTTTAATAATTTGTAATTGATGAAGTTATGGGTACTACTAGAATCAATCAACGTTATTGATTTTTATTTTATTTTTGATATATCCTTCTATCTTGAGGGTTTGTGGAGTAATGGTGTTGGCCAATGCATGACAAGATATCATTGGATTAGTCTCTTCTAGATATAGATCTTGTGATGGTTCCAATTCTTGATATTATTCCTCTTCATAGTCTATGTATAATATATTATTCTCACCACATTTATGCCCCTTACAATACTTGTTGTCACAATTGAAACATAGTCAATTTTCTCTTCTTTCATCCATTTGTCGAGGTGTTAACCTTTCCGATTGAGTGGGTTTAGGAGAGGGAACTTGGTGCTCTCTATAGTTGTTAGTGACCACTCTTCTATTAGCCATATTTTGTTCCACTTTCCTTACCATACTGAAATATTTCTCTAGGGATATAGGTTTGAAGAGACACACCTCATGTTGAATGTTCTCCTTTAAAGTTCCCATAAAGAGATATAACAAATTATCCTTAGGAATGTTCTTTACCCTGAGACTGATCTTTTGGAACTGTTGAATGTTCTCTATAATTGGACCTTTTTGCCAAAGATTTATCAATTGACTAAAGAATTTATTTCTCTTAATATCCCCATAATGTGATATCAATTCATTCGTAAAAATGGACCTAGATATGATAGAATTATTTTTCTTTCACAAATCCATTGACACCACAAAAATTGATTATTTTATAAATACAAGAATGTAATAGGTACCTTTTGTAAGCTTTGCACTTGGTGTAGATCAAAGAGTTGCTCCATATGGAATATCCATGTTATAGGATGTTTACCATCAAACTTCCTCATATCTATTTTTGGAATGAACAATTTCATTGGTTCCGCATTGAAACCTAGATGATGTGGATCTTGAAGTGCTAAGTAATCATGATTTTGGGACTCAATCTTTATTTCCTCTACATTTTCATGGTTTCCTTGCATTTTGATATCTCCTTTAGGGAGTATCCCATTTATAGTATGTAATATCACGAAAGACATGGAACTTTTTCATTTCTAACATCTTCTTTTCCATATGCTCCCGATTTTCATCCATATTCATTTCCATATCTTTCCTATTTTCATCCATCTTATTTTCCACCTTTCCAATCTGGTGAAACATTTCTTCTCTTTCTTCTTGAGTCATTGTTGAGATATTTGGAGGTTTATTTGGTGAAGTAAATTTTGGAGTAACCTTTGGATCCATGTGAAAAAATAATAATTCTCCTCATTTTCCTATTTATCACAAATTTTGAATCACCAAAAACAGATCTTCCAATCAAAACTCATGTCAATTGTAAGTTACATACCTTTCAAACCATAATTAGGAGAATGTTTGGATGGATGACCTTTGTCTTGATATATATATGAAATTTCAACCCTTCTGATTCTAAAATTTTTTCATGTAGTACTTTGATATGGCTTCTTAAACTCCTGAAAATTTCACAATCCGAACCTTCACTGGTAAAACTTTATAACAAAAATACCAAAATGTCTTGTTCAAGACTAATTTCAGGGTTAGTAAAGAACCCCAACTTCCACAAGATATATATAAAAAATTATAATGATTCAAAATATGATTTTTTTTCACATGTAAGTAAATATGTATCCTAAATATTCTAAAAATTTTATATTCTGAAACTTCACCTAAATGTTTTTATAGCAAAACAAAATGACTAGTTCTAGACTAATTTRAGGACTAGTAAAAAACCCTAGCTTCCATAGGCTATATCTCCAAAAATATAATGAACCAGAACCTGAAATTTTTACCACCTATTCTTAGATATCTTTCCTCAGTCTCCTTAATTTTGTTTTTTTGAAACATCCCAAAGAKTTTTTTATAGAGAAAATGCCAAGATGACTCACTTGAAGCAACAAAACCCTARGATCGATGCTCTGATAGCAAATGTTAGAAATAATCATAAGTCTTAAATAGAACTTAATTTTTTTTTAGTTACGATACGATTGTGATGTTGTTATATTGAGATGTATTATAAATGTACCATTGATGTACATATGAATTAATCAAATTTGTGCCTTTTCCACCATATTTTTGTCTTCTTGATTTTCTTGGATTATCATTCTAAAGGTGGTAACAAGCATTGTGATACCTATGTGCCTAGGAAGGATTTCAAGGATTTCAACATGTAAATACATGTTGATCGCATGAAGAAAGTGATGCTTCAAAACTAGATGTTTTCTGTGTTGATACTCAAGCTGTGAATGTAGATAAGACTGTGTTATTCCTACAAAATTTGAGTTAGTCTCCAAGATATATCATAGAAAGGATGTGTGAGGTGGCTACATAGAGGAGAAGGTTAATTTATCTTGTGTGGAAGTTTGGATGTGTGATTGTAGAATAATTCTAGCAGAATGCATTTTTTGCACATTTTTTCATTGTTTCTCGTAGGAGAAAGAGTAGGCTCTCTGCATTCCTCTTTCATTCGCTGCTTCTTATAAATATTTGTAGGTTATTGGAAGCTATTGGGAGAGGTCAAAACAATGGTGAACAATATTTTTATACATTGAATCAGACTACAATCCATAACACTTGAAACACATCATAAAAATAGTATTAATCTCTTCAAAACCATCATTAGTTTTTTATTGAATATTTTACATTGATTCAGTTAGGGTTTTACTATGCATTCAATTGGAAATACAAGTTTCGGTCCTGGAAAAGTATAATGGATCCATTTGCAAAATCATGTGGAATATGTCGTTTCTATCCTATTCCTACATTTGTTGAGTTTGAGAGTGTAGAGGATTCCAAGGTCGCGATGAGAAAATACAAGATGATAATTGGGGTAGGAATGTGGATTTGTTTCCATTGATAGAGGATGATAAGGCTTGTGCAAAGAGAAAATCGGGCCATTAATGCCTTTGAAAAAATAATTGAGAGTCGTTTGAACTGAGTTTGCTTCTAGGTGGTTATATTTCTTTTCTTGATCTATAACATTAACTTCCATATTTTTTCCATCTTATGAAGACTATAGTGCTTCCCGTTGTGGAAATTCCATCATCCAATTTCCCTTTGGAAGGTGTAGTATTTTATATGTGGAGTGCGACGACAATCAATTGGTTACTTAATTTCCATTGCAAGATGTTTTTAATTCCTTCAGTTGGAAGAGTAGTTAGTTTATATCTTTGACTTTGAATCCATATACAATAGATTCAACTTGTAAATATTTTTTTGGACCTGAAATCCCATCATTCTGACCATTTCTTTGATTTTATGAAAAGTATATTTGGATGGATACATGGACGTGAATAATTTTCTCTCTCTTCAACTCATGAGAAGCATAGAGTCTTTTTGTAGCATAAGTGATTGGGCGTGAACTCTCTTGCAATGATTGAAAATGAATGCAAAGCTATAAATGCAGTAATGATAAGCCTATTCAATACCAAAACACAAAATGAGAAATCAAGTTAACACATGTTGTAGTTTCCAATTCCTTGACATGTGATTCATGATTCTTACATTAGAGGTCTCTCATGTGAGTTCGCTTGGAGTTTGGGAATTCGACATTTGTTGATATTCACAGTGTTGACTATAGCATGTTGATTACACCCATATGGCCGTTATATACTCCACTGAATTTTCTCAAAGAAAAAATATAAGGACAACGATATGAGGTATATTATCCCACATTTATATGATCATTATTTTTATGTTATTCATTAGAATTAAAAACAACAATCTGCGATCAAGTCATGAGAAGATGAGTGGTTATGAGATTGGTAATTTATTAGTATTGTGTTAAGAGAATATATTGGGATACAATGATATAGATTATACCATAGAAGAATGTATCGAGTGATATTTATATGCATTCCTATCATGGTAGAGTTAATGAGATTGATATTGTGCTTTCCCTTAACCATAAAAGGGGTTAACATAAAAAGAGGCTTCACACAACTGAGAAAACAAGTTTGAATTTATTTTATCAAATTTGGGATTGACAAAGGTAGTTTTGTATTTATTAAGTTTCTTATGATAATTTTATGCTTGTATTTTTATGACTTCTCATGTAATTGAGATGAAAAGAGGTTAACAAGTTTTTTTTGAAGGGGTTCCTTTTTGTAAAGGATTTGTAAGGGTGCTTTTCACAGGTCTCATTTTTCATAGGTGTTATAAGGACATCATCTTGTAAAAGGAGTCATAAGGATTTTATTATTTTCAGCAGTTATACGAGTGCTTGGAAAATTGTAATTGGAGTTATAAGGTGCATTAAGGGGTTATAAGGTGTTATTTCAAAAGTTATAAGGTGTCTAGGACATGAGGAATTTTTTTTTTTTTATTGGAGATGCTTAAACCTTGTTAAAGGTGTTAACATAAAAAGGGGCTTCACACAACTGAGAAAACAAGTTTGAATTTATTTGATCAAACTTGGGATTGACAAAGGTGGTTTTATATTTATTAAGGTTCCTATGAGAATTTTATGTTTGTATTTTTATGACCTTTCATGTAATTGAGATGAAAAGAGGTTACCACGTTTTTTATGTAGGGGTTCCTTTTTGTAAAGGATTTGTAAGGGTGCTTTTCATAGGTCTCATTTTTCATAGGTGTTATAAGGAAATCATCTTGTAAAATGAGTCATAAGGATTTTATTATTGTCAGTATTTATATGAGTTCTTGCAAAATTGTAATTGGAGTTATAAGGTGCATTAAGGGGTTATAAGATGTTATTTCAAAATTTATAAGGGTTAGGCATCTCCAATAAAATTGTTTTTTTTTCCTCATGTCCTAGACTTACCCGAGATTGAATAAGGGGGTCTTAGGAGATTTATATGTGTGTCATATTGACATTTGATGAGTTTTTCTTTCTCTTCGTAAAAATCACATACACATAAAGCACATTCATTTGCATTGAAGGCAATCAATTAAAAAATCAAATAAAGCTAAAGAAAAAAAATCAAAGTACAATCTCATCTCAAGAATGAAAACAAATAGACATCCACATATTTTATAGTAGGTATCTTGCACTTGCAGTTTGTATCGTCAACAAGACATGTTTATTGCACTTATAATTTGTAAAAAAAATTGTGCAAGAGTTTGGAGTATTTTTGCATCTTTTGGCACAATTGTATGGTATTTTTTTGAAGACACCAATGATTTGTGTCCATTATATGACCCTCTTAAAATTGAATAAAGGGGTTGAAACATGATTCAAAGTTGTGTTCGTAAAATGTGCTTGAAATTTAAAAAGGGGGTTTTCAAAAGAGGTCATACAAGTTTGCAAAACTTTTCTTTCATATTCCTCACAATTCATAAATGGCTAGGATTGAATCAATGCTTACTCTACTGCCCACATTAATCAACTCCACTTTTGAATCTACAGTTTCAATGATCAAAAGCACTCTCACTATAGTGCTCACCTGCTTACAAGTAATGTAGAGGAAGGTTTCTATGTAAAAACTTCAAAACACATTTTTATTTGATGAGTTGAGTCTTATTTGTCATCAACATTATGATTTCATACTTCTTCAACATAATCCATTGTTTGGATTACCTATTGACAGAGAAAAAGAGGGTCTTTAGCATGTTCCAACTATGCCTCAAATCTGGGAATTTGATGCAAATGTTAAACCAGATGAAGACTAATTACATGGCGACAATAGGATAAGACATGAAGACATTTAGGTGAATAGTGAACTTAAGGAAAATGAAGATAAGTTGAATGATGTCATTAAAAAGATAGATAAAGATGCAGATAAATTTGAGGATGCAACTAAACTTGTTAGGCCTTGGGAATAATTGTAGCTAAACATGTATTGATATGGTTTAGGATATGAAAGGGATGCTAACAACCTTTTTCATATTCCTAATTATTTAACACCCATTACATTTGTGAGTGGTGGTTTATTGGATGATGTTAAGGAACATGTGCCAAATGTTGAATAGGTATAGGATGTTGCTACAATTAGAGATGATTATGATGATGATGATGATGCTAATGCTGATGTAGTTAAAGATGATCATGATGTTGATGTATTTGTCAAGGATTTTGATGTTTCTACAAGTATTACATATTTGTATGATCATGATGATCAGTTGGACAAAGAATCCATACAGTGCCAACATTGTCACTGGTTTGGCCATGATGAGTCAAACTATTTTGATCTTCACCCATTCATTTTTTGTGGGAAGACCAATCATCTCTTATTAAGGTGTTATAAGAGCAAGAAAATTTAGTGGAAACATATGCATTTTGAGTGGTTAGGGAATTGGCAATGGAGTTTAGAATCCATGCTATTGGAGCTTATCGACAAGTTCATACACAGTTTCAACCATGTTTATGAGGAACAATTTGTATAGTGGATGGTGATGAGTGTCTTGGATTTGATGATTTGAGGGAAATATTGGGGCCCACTTGATTTTTGTATTTTAATTTGAATATTGAGTCTTTCAACTATGCTCAAAGACATTTTGATTACCCCTTTTCATTTTCAAAGGGGGTATATCTTATGATTGATACCTCTCACCTTTCAATTTACAAGGGGTAACATAGTGAGGATATGTCAGAATTGAATTTTTATAGTCTACCTTGATGATTTGCAGTTCATTCAGGATGATTTTTTTTTAGGACGACGATGATTGATTTAGGTTACAAGATATATAATTGACAGTTTTGACATCAATCATTTCTAGGATTTATTTTTCATATAGATGATGGATTCAAGATAATGATATTCTATACTGGATGATGGATTTGATGATTTGGATAGGTTAGTTTGACCTTTAGAGAATTTCGTCAAGATATTTCAACACTTGTCATTTTTCATAGATTCGGGATTTTGATGGATATTGGATGCATGGATCATTTGCCACATTTTGGCATTTGATGGTTTTTGTTCACCTTGTGACTTTTATGGTTGTTCGATAGTTTGTTCAATAATTTGATATCTTGATGACATGATTTTTATGGACACAAGGGTTTGGATTCCTTTCAACACTTTTTCTTGTCAGTTGGATTCTAGACAGTTTTTTTGTTTTTTTTAGTGTGTCAATTTGTGAGACTAGTTTGTGAAATTATTTTTTCACTTTATAGTCTTCAAAATTTACATGAATGATCATTAGATCTAGTAGAGGTCAATTGTTTCTTTTTCATTTATGCTTGATGCATTCATGATTATCAGGTATTTTCAATATTTGGGATGTGTTGGACATGTAGCCAATTCACTTCTCATCAAGGAACTTGCCCTCATAAGTTTTGGGTTCACTTCAGTGAACACCTATAGCTTGTCTAGCTCATTTGTTACACAGTGAGTTTTCTAGACTTGGTTTCAGCATCTACTTTTGGTGGTTTTTTGGGAAAATCTTCATTGATACTTGTGAGATTTCATAACATGAGTTATAGGTTAAAGACTTATCGTCTTTTGCACTAGTCTTTGTTGTTGAGTTAATACATTTGAATGGACTTAATATTAAAGGGGGGTTTGTTAGAAATAATCATAAGTCCTAAATAGACCTTAACAACCTCTTAGTTATGATACAACTGTGAGGTTGTTATATTGGGATGTATTATAAATGTACCATTGAAGTACATATGAATTAATCGAGTTTGTGCCTTTTCCGCCATGTTTTTATCTTCTTGAGTTTATTGGGTTACCATTCTAACAGAGAATGATAAAAAATCAATGAATAACATTCCACTTCGAGGAGGAAACCTCGTTTTACAATATATTCAATGTACAAGATGAGATAATATGATACTAAGACTAGGTCTCCCTGGTGTGTGTGTATATATATATATATAGGAGACAAATGGTACAATTATAATGAAAGAGTACAATGAAGGGTTCTAACCTACCTAGTAATATAACACTAGAAATGTAATATTTCAATATCAAGGGATTAACAAGGGGTTTTATACTTAACACAAAGATTTATCTAGGGATTAATAGAGGCAGTGACTCATCAAAGCATGGTTTCTATTGATTTTAGAGGGGGCTTGGGGGCTACATGGAAAACTAATAAGGGGGTAAATCCCTCTAAACCACTTGGAAGATACTTAGAAAAATCCATGGAAGGGATTGAGAAGTTCCTTGGAGAACCAAGAAAGTAGTGAGTAAAGTTTTTTGTATCACGTGAAAATTAATTTCATGTGATACAACGTGTATGACATGAATATAAACTTCGTGTGATAAAAAATCTATCTCATGAAGAAAATCTTCTTGCGATGCACTGAAGATGATGAAGAAGATGATGAAGGAGGAGGTTAGGACTTGGGAAAACTTGAGAATATTCGGAATATCACACAAAAGAAAATTTCGAGTGATGCGACATATCACACCAAAATAAAGTTGGTGCGACACACTGCATTGTGATAAAATTTTAGGTGATGTGATGAAGGAAAGAACGAAGATGAAAGGGAAGAATTGAATATTTTTCATAGAAATTGGAGTGAATTCATGTATCATATGGAAATTATTTTCATTCAATACAACGTGTATCACAAGGAAATAATTTTCATATGACACATCACATCGACGAAATTTTTTGAAGGTGTGACATATCGCACCACAAAAATATTCGATGCGATACATCACAGAAAGAAAATATTTCAGAAGTGCGACAAGGAATAAAAAGAAAAGAAGAAAGATAGAATAAGGAGAAGGGGAATAAAAGTGGCTCATCGCATGAAAGAAAAATTTGTGTGACATGGTGTATTACATGAAGTTAATCTTGATGTGATACACCATAAGAAGAGAAAAATTACATCGATGTGATAAATAGGGGAAGCCTTGTTGCGGGGGAAAAAGTCTCAGGAAATACGATATTAAATCGCAAAGAATAAAATTTTGTGACATGATATGTCAAAAGAAAAGAATATCTCTGGTTGTGTGAAAAAGAGAAGTGGGATACCCGAAAAAGAGAAGTGGGATACTATTGCATGGGATAAAAACTTCAATCATGCAATGTGTTGCATGAGATACAGTTTTCAAGTACGACACATGACATTGTGGAAAATGTTTTGAGGTGTGATAAACCTGAAAGGAAAGGGAGGTGCCTCGGTAAATGTGTATCTTGGGGGTGCCCGTATGAATAGTGACATGTCACCATACACTGTTGATGTGTCCTTTTACAATAAAATGATTTAGTAGGAGAGATAAATCCCTTAAGAAACTTTAAATTTCCATAACTTTGTGATCAGATCTCATATTTGAGCAAGAGTACAATCGTTGGAAATATCTCAAAGAGTAGAATTTCTTTGTAAGATCATGTGAGGCTTTAGAAGCATGGTTAAGAGGAAAATGTTTTGAATACCCCACCTTTTTAATGACACTTAAGGGGTTGGTTATGTTACAAGAAAGCTAACATATGACATTGTTAGCGTCGGAAGTCACTCCTGGATTGCTTGCAGGAGYAGAGCCCCACACCCATCAGTTTTATGTCACGATAGTTTTAWTGGATGATCAGATGGGTAGAGACTCAGGGAGATATCACTSTAACTCAGGGACTGGGTCTGGTACATAAGTAACAAAGGAGGTCTTGTCCTAACTTCAGCCAGTGGGTTGATTAAAAGATGAACAGGTGGAAGACTTAGTAAGAAAGGTGAACAAACAACTTTGGGCAACAGGMTTTTAGTGGTTTGTAGAAGAAAGACTCTAAATACAAGATCCTCTTGGTTCAGGGTCTCAAGAAGCTGAAGGGGGACTCGACTAGATTCTCCAATTCCATGTCACTCAGCGTTGGGAAAAATCACAAGAACTGATTAGAGACAATGCAACTATTACAATGATCCATTACAACATCATCCTATAACAGCTGCAACTCGACTGGATCCTCCAATTCCAAGCTTCTCTAACATAGTGTAAACAAAGGCATGAAAGAAACTGGCATTCATAAGGCAAGAAGTCTCAAAAGTCCATACATAACCAGATTAACAGTACTTCATTAAAGCTTTACAACCGGGAGCTCTGCTCAACCATCGATAGATACAAAAATGGCGAAAACGCCTACATATACTCAAACAACAACAGCAACACAATCGAGACGTTGCATTAAAACTTTGTGTCTGCATGGCTTCTGACAATCTGCACCTGCAACTTTGGATGATCGTGCACTTATGGCAGTCGTAATCCCACTCCTGACAGTTTCATGGGCGAATCGACGTGCCTTTAATTCGTAGCCGGACTTTCCCATTATGGCGGAGATGATGTCTAACCACCACCAACTACCTTAATAACTGCTTCATTGGGATTGAGGATGACCCGACTGACTTGGCACCTTTGGGACGTGGAAGACCCCTCAGACTGCCACCTGGATTAGCTGAATGACCTGATGTACATGCGTGGAGGCCAGCACGAAGGATGGGGCGCATAATGGGAGTGGTGGCGCCAGAGTCGTGAGGGTGAGATAAGGAGTGATGAGGTGTGAGAGTGGTTGTAGGGGAAGGCACATGGCGGGAGGAAATAAGTGGAGGGAGCAGAAGAGGAGATACAATGGGCTTGTTATTAATGGGAGGCGGACATGGAATGGAGTGGGACACATTGCGGATGGTGAGTGGATGATGAGATGGGGGGGGGGAAGAGACCACACGGACGGAAGGAGGGGAGATAGATAGGTGTCGGAAGATGAGGAAGGGCTAGAGGGAGCGAGCCTCATCTCACGGTCGAGTGAACAACAGATGGCAAGATGACACAGGAGGAAAGGGG
>JASDQU010108833.1:157834-169963 GCA_032191745.1 Picea mariana
GGGGGGGGGGTGGGGGGTGAATCAGTATGAGAACTTTTAACCACAATATATAATCTTGAACTTAATAAACAATGTATCATCAATGTATCATGAACATATAAACATAAGAAACATCACATCAAGTACAAATTACACCATAATTTATGTGGAAACCCAAACGAGAGAAAACCACAAAATGCTTTCTTATATATCAAATAATACATTCATTGGAAGCACCAACTTCTCAATTCTCCAGATGCAATTGGAAGGAGGATACGACCCCCTATTTATAAGATCCAACCTGAATGAAGCTACAACTCCTTGAATTCTCTGGATCCAAACAGAAGGAGGCTACAACCCCCTGATTCTCAGGCTCAAACCTAAAGGAAGCTCCAACTCCCTGATTCTCTGGCTCCAATCGGAAGAAGGATACAACCCCCTGATTCTCAGGCTCCAACCTTAAGGAAGCTCCAACTCCCTAATTCTCCGTATCCATCCGAAAGGAGGATACAACCACCTTTCCTTGCCCCATCCTGTTGCCCTAAAATTTAAGTGTAGAACAACTATCACTATCACTACCACTATCACTTCCACTTTCTCTGCCACTATCTATGCCACTATCACTACCACTGTCACATTAACCTGTAACATGTCAACCTGTCACTGTATCCAACCTGTCACTGTCACCAATACTCAACCAGATCCTCTCACATGGATCATATACCAAGGACACCTCTCAGCTAGATGCCCAACATAACTAACACATGCCTCTACCAAGCATGTACCAATATCACCAACATACCATCACAATATATGTGTCTCAACCATGTACCAAAGCATGTAGAAAACCATCCACCTATACCATACCAAGAATCAACCATGTACAACAACATGTACCACAATAAGTGCATCAACCATGCACCAACACCTATACCAAACCATGCATCAACCATGCACCAACACCTGTACCAAACCGTGCATCAACCATGCACCAACGCCTTTGCCAAATCGTGCAACAACCATGCACCATAACCTGTACCATATTCCTCAAACATCAACCATGTACATCAACACCATACCAAGTACCAATCTTGTACCATACCATGTATCAACCATGTACATCAGCACCTGTACCATACCATGTACCAACAATGTATCTCAACCATATGCCATATCACTCAATCATTCCATACACCATGTACCATAGGATATATCAAGAAGTACCATCAAAATTATACCTCAAAAAATTACCAAACAATCAATATCATATACCAAGTATATACCTCAACTATGCACCTAATATGTGCCTCAAGCATGTGCCAATGCCTCAACAATATACCAAAGACTTTCCTCAAGCATGCACCATAAAATAATCAACATGTAACCCTCAAAACATGCATATAAACATACCTATAAATATATAACAGACCTGGTGTATGTGATCACATACCAACAGACCTTCCTCAACTTCAGCAACAAGAGAATATCATCTTCATCAAAATTTACCTTAGTCTCATAGAACTAGTTTTTTGATTAGTCACAAACCCTAAATTTCAACAATCACAACTCTGTACCTATAATGAATAAAGGTATGAAACTTGTACCCAATATTATTCAATATGTTCTCTACAATTCCTCCAAGTTTCACTACTTGGAACATCCCAGAAAATGAGTTATAGAAAAAATTGTAGACCTTGTTGAATTCTAGCTTATTCTAGAGAGGAAAATTGTAGAGCATGCCACACGCAAAATATTGGATATTTGGATATTAAAATAATACAAAACATACTAAAGACTACAATATATCCAATTCATTTTGTATCACTGAATTTGAATACTCTATGAAGAAGTTATGATTGTTTTACCTGGAACACCTGTTTGAGACTAGTTTCAAGACTAACCAAAAACCCTAGTTTCCACAGAGTGTATCTCCAAAAATGAAACGAAAAAGAAGATTAAATTTCTACCACAGGTAACGTGATATGTCTTATACATAGCCTCCAATTTTCTCTATTTGAATCATTCTAGAAATAAAGTTATAGTGAAAATGGTAAGATGACCTATAAATAACATACCTTAGAACACATCCTCACAAGACTTCATCCTCCCTAGGAATTTCTCCCTTATTCACTTCATATTCCCTCTGAAATTAACCTCATATATTCTTGGTTACTTCAGATAAGAATTAATTACTCACATATAAGATATTCAATATAATTTGTGTGTGAATGCACTTGTGAGTGACTTCTCGAGGTGTATATATACTTTTTCTAAGTAACCTCTTTCCTTAACTTTAGGGCTTCTTGAACTTTCTTGCTATAACCACTTTACCCTTTCATTAATGACTTGCAACCAATTAGGGGATTCTTAACCCATATTTGGGGCTTCCATAGGGGCTTCTTAACCCATTTTTGTGGCTTCCAACTTCATGACCTCATAACTCCTTAACCGTGAGGAACCACATGGTGTAGCACCTATCACCGGAAATGACATGATGATGACTATCCATTTATGAGTGTCTTACCTACATGTACACTGTCCTTCATGTCCATATTCCTCAACCAAAATTTTGTACCATAACCATACCTCCAGGGCTTCGTGTATACTTCATCAAATGCACCCATCACATTTGTTGACATCAACCACTCCACCAATTACAAATAAATCACCATCAATATCAACCACATATCTAGGGATTCCAGACTTATCCAAGGGTTGACATCGATCTCCAAGAGTTGAAATCGATGACAACCAACTGTCCAAACTAAATTTCCAACATCGATCTATTATACTTCAAAATCAAAAGATAAAACAACAAATAAAATAAATATGATTGAAGTTAACTTGGAAACAGAGAAAAAATTTCACCAAAGTCAATTCCATCTACTTAGGAATAACCTTTTTCTACTACTCAAGCTTTGTATTTCTCCACTTTGTCTTCTACATTCAAATTCTTCTTAAACACCCATTTGCTACCAATGGGATTTCTTCCAGTCAAAAACTCCACTAGATCCCAAGCCGCATTCTTGTCCAAGGCTTCCATTTCTTCAAACATGGCCTTTTTCCAGAGTTTTCCATCCTCTGAATCCACTTCCTCCCTAATGGTTCTAGGATAATCATTAGTAATAAACAAAGCAAAATTTGAGCGTAAATCGGGTGGAGTATACATTTCCAGTTTCTTTCTTTCCCAAACCGATCTCCTCAATATTGGATTGTGAGGATCTTCTTCTTCAGATTCTTGTTCTTCTGTTGAGTTTGATTTTTTATCCTTCAATTCAAACTCTATTTTATTTGGTTCTTCCTCCCTTGGTATGAATTCCTATTTGAAAATATATTTTATTTCTCCAAATACCACATCTTGGCTATACACTACCTTCTTAGTTTCTAGGTTCCAAATCTTATAACCTTTTAGACCATCTTTATACTCAATAAAGATACAATTATCATTCTATTTTCCATCTTACTCCTACTTTCCTTTGGAACGTGAAAAAAGACATCACAACCAAATGCCCTGAGATTTGTAACAAAGGGTTTCTTACTAGTCCATACCTCCTGTTGAGTCCTGTCATCTAGTGTTGCTAAGGGTGATCGATTTTCTAGGTAACATGCAATACCCACTGCCTCTACCCATAATTCTTGTCATAACCTGGCACCATTGAGCATGCTCCTTTCTTTTTCCATCATCGTCCTATTCATCCTTTCTACAAATCTATTTTTCTAAGGTGCGTATGGAGTATTAATCTACATTTATATACCACACTTCTTGCAGAATTATTTGAATTCATTTCTGCATAATTCTCCACCATTATTCATCATCAACACCTTAATTCTCTTCTTTGTCTTATTCTCCACAAGAGCCTTAAAATCTTTGAATTTGTCAAAGACTTCAGATTTCTTATTGAGGAAATAAATCCATGTATTCCTCTAGAAATCATCTATCAATGAGACATAGTACACATATTATCCAAGTGATGGAACCGACATAGGTCCAAACACATCACTATGCACCAATTGTAAAATTCCATATGCCCTCGTAGCACTAGAGGATAATCTTACACAATTCTTCTTCCAATATAATAAATGTTCACATAAATTAAAATCTAGAGAGCAATTGGCCATACCTTCAATCAAAACTTTACCGTGTAGTAATTGAAGGCCCTTCTCTTTGATATTCCCTAGTCTTTGATGCCACAACATAGCCTTTTCTCCAAAGATTGTAGGATATTTTTATTCTTCAAATCAAATCTTAGGAACAACAAAAAGATTTCATCCATCACTAATAGTGCTTCCCTGCAGGTTATACAAAGTTCCAATCCAAACTCCCTTCAACAACACCATTTCTCCTTGAACCATCATGCATGTTCCATTTTCAAATATTGTTTTTACACATGCATCATCCATATTTCTTACGAAAATCAAATTTATGTTCAATCCTAGGATGTGTAGAACTCCAGGGAGTGTTCGAATCCTTCCATCCATGAGATTCAACTTAAATTTTCCTTATCCTATGATTTTGGCTGGCGAGTCATATCCTAGAAAAATGTCACCTCCATCATACCTTTTATGTTCATAGAACCACTCCCTATGAGGATTCATATGAAAGGTTGCACCTGAGTGGAACAACCATGCCTCATGATCTACATGTGTGCTAAAATAAGCTAAATACACATCCCCTCCTTCGTCCGTAGAGGTTTTTTCTTATATAGAAGGTGCATCATCATATCCCTTCCCTCTCTCAACACTTTTTGATCTACATTGTTTCTTGTAGTGCCCTTATTTTCCACATATCCAACATACCTTTATAAATTTTATGGGAGATTTATATCTTCCCCTAGATTTAGATCTCCCACTTGAGGAATTAAATCTATTTATTTACTTGAAGCATCCTATTGAAAATAAGGAATTTGTGCTCTGGATTTCCATATTTTTCCACCTCATATCCTCCGACAACAAGGATGAGACCACATCATCAAAACGTACTGTAGTTTCATTACTACGTATGGCCACAACCAGACTATCCCATGAGTATAGTAAATAGGACAATAAACCGATACACTTATATCCATCAGATATCTTAATATCAACAGATAATAGCCAACTTACCATAGTATTGAAGGCATTCATATGATCTTTCACCGAGTCTCCATATTTCATCCTCAGGTTGTACAACTTCTTCCATAGGAATAGTTTTTTTACCGAGGACTTAGACTAATACAAAGCCCCTAACTTATCCCATAATTCTTTGATTGTAGCTTCCCCAAACACATTTAGGAATACTAAATCTAAAATACATAACTGCATTGTGCTCTTCGCCTTCCAATACAAGTTTTCCCAGTCTTCTATTGACATTCATGTAGGTGCAGTACCTAGATCCACAATGATCCATTGATCTTTTTCCACCAAAATATCTTCCATCTTGTGTTGGTTGTGGATCCTGATTATCTTCCTGATTCAAAGGTCCTTTCTTTCAGTCGTGTTTATACCCCATGAAGACTTTACACCCCAGAAGTATGTACACTCTTCCACGCGGGGGAGTGCAGAGGGGGGGTACCCCCTCTACGGGGTCTTGGGGGGTTATCCCCCCGGCTAGGGGGTTCCGGGACGAAGCCCCCAAAGGAAAAATTGCCTTGTAAATGTATATTGTAATTTCATTGTAAATCTGGACCGTTCATTATAAGGTCGTAGATCTAACGGTAGAAATTATGTTAAGGTTTTTTTCCCTAGAAGGCAACTCTCTGTTATGAGGGAAATGTATTGCGGCTATGCATTATGGCGAGTATTGTATTATGAGAGAGGATACTGTGAGAGAAAGAAGAGGAAGTTACAACGGGTTTTGCTATAGGTTGTATCCCTTCATTTGCTGGATAATAATAAAGGAAGGGTCTAGCAATTTCTCTGGTGGATGTAGCCCACATTGGGTGAACCACACAAATATGTGTCTCTATTGTATTAATTATCTTTTGTGTTTTGTTTCGACATTTGTTTTATTTTTTTGCTCCACGATCCTATTTTTCTAACATCTTGAGCTTCCATAGCTCAAAAATTTTCCCATTAAATTTCTCAATCTTTATTTTTGAACTGCTTTCCATTTCTTTTCACTATAAGAATCAATACCGCAGAGCTCTCACTGTAACAAAGTTTATCATAGACCCAAGCCAAAATCCTAACCAGACAGGAATCCCGCTAAGACAATAACTTATCTTATAAAAAATGTATATTTTAACCTTGAACAATTAATTACAAAAAATGTATTCTTAATAAAAACATAAAAGATACAACCACACACACACACTCATTACAAAAATATTTTACCCTAGAAACCCAAATTGGGAAAACCAACAACCTGTTTAGAGTCACACCTCTAATTATTTATTCATCATCTATATTCATTGRTTAAAATAAATTGTAAATAGGATCCCATGGCATCCAAAACCCCTAATCCATTGACCCAAATTAGTCAACAAACCTAATTCCTTAATCGAAATTAGAAAACCATCGACAAAAACCATGTGTTGAAAAACCACCAATTTTTTCAGGAGCTCCGCCCCACTACAAATCCCCGAATAAGGGGGATTCACACCCCTATGACCCCCCGATAAAGGTGGGCTCTACCTCCCTTGCAATCCCCTAGAAGGGTGGGGGAGGGGGGGGCTCCCTGTGACCCCCCGACGCAACGTAGAAACTAAGTTTGGCTGTGAAAATAATATAACACATACCCAACAATGAAGCATACGATCACATTTTTGATAGGAGAAATAAAATAGTTTACATATGAATCTGTTAAATTTGATCATCATCAAATGAACCTCCATGCTCTTTGTTGGCCCTTGAACAAGTTTTGAGGAAACATTGGTCGTKTTTGACCACTTTTGGGACTTTGACAAGCTGGTCGAAGATGGAGCGCCCAGGCAGAGATGAGATCGCGGGATCTCACTTATTTTTCGGGCTTGTGGACCCAACGAAGGGTTTACTAGGGTTTATGTAATGTGTTATGGGATGTTGTCCCATGGGTTTACCCATGATTAGGCATATTTTTAAATGTATAAATAAGTAGCTAAGCAATGTAAGAAGCCTGGTTGGCTATGTGCACAATATGTTGTACGTGTTAATGTTGTCTTAGTGCAAGAGGTTGTAAGTTTCTTTGTGAAAATAGATTGTGTAGAGTGAGGCTATGTGCCTTTACCTGATTTTGGGAAGGAGAATCTGTTGTGCAACACCCAGATCTCCTGTTCTCTCTGGAGTTTGGCTCTGTGGCTTTATGCACAGGAGCGACTGAATGTAATAAGATTGAAGACTAATAAAGAAGAATAAGAAGTTGGTGGATATAGCCCCACAATGGGGTGAACCACCTATATCCTGTCTATTGATGAGCTTTGTGCGATGTGAATTATGTTGCTTATCTTCTTAGTGTTGTTGTTATAATGTACGATGAATGCATCTGATGTTGTTTCTTAGTGCTTAATGTTATTAAATATAAATTAATGCTAGATCTGAGCTAATGCTATGTGCTAAGTGATTGGAAGTGCTTGATCTTTATTGTTACTGCGTTGATCTGTAATAAGGGTTTAATATGTGATGTGAATGAGACTCATGAACTAATGGATATTGTTGTTTAAGTGCTCTGCTAAGTGTTGTAATCACAGATCTATGTCCAAGCTTGGTTGTAGACACTTGAGTCATACAAACCCCCCTGCCTCTACCTCGAGTGAGATTGCATCTACTTTGTAGTTGTTGCCGAAAGGGCTGGTAGTTAGGGTTTTGTTGGTGCGTTGTTGAAGTGTTGAACCCTGGGTCTGCCCCAGTGCCAACCAATGGTTCCATTGTCGGGAACTGAAGAAAAGAGAAAGATCTGTGCATAGATATGTTGTTGTAGTGCGCATTATTATAATTGACTTGCGAAGCTCTGAGCTAAGAAAGAAACATGATCTGAAGAAAAGAGGTAATATCTTAAAGCTTTGTGCTCTGGTAAGGGTAATATAAGTGGAAATGTTTGCTTCGAAAGAATGAATCTAGGTATGTTTGATAGATTTTGTCCTAGTCTGAATGGTAGGGCCCAGTTAGAAGAAAGAATTGATATGAATAGAGAAAGATATGTTATTCCTATGCATAGAAAGAATTTTTGGACTAATAAGTGGATGCAGGAACCTAGAAAGAACTTTTGCAGATTGCAGGTCTAGCACTGTGATCCTAGTGCACAGTACAGGAAAGACTGTGGCTCGTTTAAAAGAAAGAGAGGATTGACATTGTGTTATAATTGCAGAAGACTGAGACATGTTGCTAAGGAATTCCTTGGTACAGGTCCTATTTATCTTTATTGTAAAGTTATCGGTCATGAGGTTGAGCATTGCCCAAGGATGATTGCTAAAGTAGAACAAATGAATATGAGTCAAGAGAATAAAAGAATGTTAGAGAAAGAATCGAAGAAAGCTCAGACTATGTTAGTAGAGTTAAAAGAAGTAATCGATGATCACAGAGACATCATTTTACCAAAGAATAGAAGACTTCGACATAGATTGTGTATTGGATGAAGAAACAAATGTGAATATTATGCCAGAAAGCACTTGGGAAATTTTGGGAAGGCCTGCTATGATACCTTCATTGGGAAGGATAGGCTTGTTTAAAGGAAATATTATAACCCTATGTGGAAGAGTTACTAATATACCTATGATTTCTCATGAAACATCAACTAAAGAAGAATTTGAAGTCATTAAATTTGTTGAGAACAACACCCCTTTTCCACTTTTATTAGGAAAGACTTGGATTGAGAAGGATCAGATCAGAAGGAAAACAGAGGAAGAAGCTATAGAATAGAAAAAGAAAGAACTAAGGGACTTCATAACTAGAAAAATAGAGCGACTAATATAAGAATAAGAGGATAAGTCGAAGAAATAGAGGGCAAGAGAATTAGCTGTCGAAGTTGAAAGAATGCAGGAAGTCTTGAATAACCTGTTCATGCATAAAAGAAGTATAGACACCCTAGAAATAGTAAGAGAAGGGACATTAACCTCAGAATATGTAAGAGCACATCAACAGTACGAAGTCCTTGCACCAGGAGAGAATAAGAATACAAATGGGAAGAGGATTCCAGAAATTTTTAGAGAAGCTCAAATCACTGGAAAGAAGGCCAAAAAGCTCAATAAGAAGAAATATAAGCTAGATAAACTACAAGAAGCTACAGAGAACAGAAGGAAGACTTTGCAAGAGGTAGTTCTGCAGAACTTGAATCTCCCTGGAATAGCAGAACCACATAGAATGGGATTTCGCCACGATGAAGCTATATGACCGTTGGAGGCGCCCCCCCCTCCTTGTGACCCCCTGACGGAATGTAGAAACTAATTTTGGTTGTGAAAATAATATAACACATACCCAACAATGAAGCATAGGATCACATTTTTGATAGGAGAAATAAAATAATTTACATATGAATCTGTTAAATTTGATCATCATCAAATGAACCTTCGTGCTCCTTGTTGGCCCTTGAACAAGTTTTGAGGAAACATTGGTCATGTTTGACCACTTTTGGGACTTCGACAAGCTAGTCGAAGATGGAGCGCCCAGGCGGAGATGAGATCGCGGGATCTCACTTGTTTTTCCGACTTGTGGACCCAACAAAGGGTTGACTAGGGTTTATGTAATGGGTTATGGGATGGTGTCCCATGGGTTTACCCATGATTAGCCATCTTTTTAAATGTATAAATAAGTTGCTAAGCGATGTAAGAAGCCTGGTTGGCTATGTGCACAATATGTAGTAAGTGTTAATGTTGGCTTAGTGCAAGAGGTTGTAAGTTTCTTTGTGAAAACAGATTGTGTAGAGTGAGGCTCTATGCCTTGACCTGATTTTGGGAAGGAGAATCTGGCGTGCAACACCCAGATATCCTGTCTTATCCAGAGTTTGGCTCTGTGGATTTATGCATAGAAGCAACTGAATGTAATAAGATTGAAGACTAATAAAGAAGAATAAGAAGTTGGTGGATGTAGCCCCACAGTGGGGTGAACCACCTATATCCTGTGTATTGATGAGTTTTGTGCGATGTGAATTATGTTGCTTATATTCTTAGTGTTGTTGTTATAATGTACGATGAATGCATCTGATGTTGCTTCTTAGTGCTTAATGGTATTAAATATAAATTAATGCTAGATCTGAGCTAATGCTATGTGCTAAGTGATTGGTAGTTCTTGATCTTTATTGTTACTGCATTGATCTGTAATAAGGGTTTAATCTGCGATGTGAATGAGACTCACGAACTAATGGATATTGGTGTCTAAGTTCTCTGCTAAGTGTTGTAATCATAGATCTGTGTCCAAGCTTGGTTGTAGAAACCTGAGTCATACAAAACCCCCTGCCTCTACCTCGAGTGAGATTGCATCTACTTTGCAGTTGTTACCGAAAGGGCCGGTAGTTAGGGTTTTGTTGGTGTGTTGTTGAAGCGTTGAACCCTGGGTCTGCCCCTGTGCCAAAAAATGGTTCCGTTGTCGGGACCTGAAATTGTGATTGCTAGGAACTGAAGAAAAGAGAAAGATCTGTGCATAGATCTATTGTTGTAGTGCGCATTATTATAATTGACTTGCAAAGCTCTGAGCTAAGAAAGAAACATGATCTGAAGAAAAGAGGTAAGATCTTAAAGCTTTATGCTCTGGTAAGGGTAATATAAGTGGAAATTTTTGCTTCGAAAGAATGAATCTAGGTATGTTTGATAGATTTTGTCCTAGTCTTAATGGTAGGGCCCAATTAGAAGAAATAATTTATATGAATAGAGAAAGATATGTTATTCCTATGCATAGAAAGAATTTTTGGACTAATAAGTGGATGCAGGAACCTAGAAAGAACTTTTGCAGATTGCAGGTCCAGCACTGTGATCCCAGTGCATAGTACAGGAAAGACTAGGGCTCGTTTAAAAGAAAGAGAGGATTGACATTGTGTTATAATTGCAGAAGACCGAGACATGTTGCTAAGGAATGCCCTCGTACAGGTCCGATTTGTCTTTATTGTAAAGTTATTGGTCATGAGGTTGAGCATTTCCCAAGGATGATTGCTAAAGTAGAACAAATGAATATGAGTCAAGAGAATAAACGAATGTTAGAGAAAGAAACAAAGAAAGCTCAGATTGTGTTAGTACAGTTAAAAGAAGTAATGGATGATCACAGAGGCATCATTTTACCAGAGATCCTGAAAGAAAAACAATGCATAGTTGCAAGAATAGAAGACTTCGACATAGATTGTGTATTGAATGAAGAAACAAACGTGAATATTATGCCATAAAGCACTTGGGAAATTTTGGGAAGGCCTGCTATGATACCTTCATTGGGAAGGATAGGCTTGTTTAAAGGAAAGATTATAACCCTATGTGGAAGAGTTACTAATATACCTATGATTGCTCATGAAACATCAACTGAAGAAGAATTTGAAGTCATTAAATTTGTTGAGAACAACACCCCTTTTCCACTTATATTAGTAAAGACTTGGATTGAGAAGGATCAAATTAGAAGGAAAGTAGAGGAAGAAGCTATAGAATAGAAAAAGCAAGAACTAAGGGACTTCATAACCAGAAAAATAGAGCGACTAATATAAGAACAAGAGGATAAGTCAAAGAAATAGAGGGCAAGAGAATTAGCTGTCGAAGTTGAAAGAATGCAGGAAGTCTTGAATAACCTGTTCATGCATAAAAGAAGTATATCCACCCTAGAAATAGTAAGAGAAGGGACATTAACCTCAGAATCTCTAAGAGCACATCAACAGTGTGAAGTCCTTGCACCAGGAGAGAATAAGAATCTAAATGGGAAGAGGATTCCAGAAATTTTTAGAGAAGATCAAATCACTGGAAAGAAGGCCAAAAAGCTCAATAAGAAGAAATATAAGCTATATAAACTACAAGAAGCTACAGAGAACAGAAGGAAGACTTCGCAAGAGATAGTTTTGTAGAACTTGAACCTCACTGGAATAGCAGAACCACATAGAATGGGACTTCGCCACGATGAAGCTATATGACTGTTGGAGGCGCCTCAACCATTAGAATGACGCCTCAGAATGGCCAGAAAACATAGTTATGAACGAATGGACCATTGATACTGTGCCATAATGGACGAATTCACATTGGTGGCCACATTCCTTCCCGTTGGAGGAAGCCATTACAATGATTTCTTATTTAACCC
>JASDQU010108833.1:175450-195171 GCA_032191745.1 Picea mariana
GGATCCTGATTATCTTCCTGATTCAGAGGTCCTTTCTTTCAGCCGTGTTTATACCCCATGAAGACTTTACACCCCAGAAGTATGTACACTCTTCCATGCGGGGGAGTGCAGAGGGGGGGTACCCCCTCTACGGGGTCTTGGGGGGATATCCCCCCGGCTAGGGGGTTCCGGGGTGAAGCCCCCGAAGGAAAAATTGCCTTGTAAATGTATATTGTAATTTCATTGTAAATCTGGACCATTCATTATAAGGTCACAGATCTAACGGTAGAAATTATGTTAAGGTTTTTTTCCTGAGAAGGCAACTCTCTGTTATGAGGGAAATGTATTGCGGCTATGCATTATGGCGAGTATTGTATTATGAGAGAGGATACTGTGAGATAAAGAAGAGGAAGTTACAATGGGTTTTGCTATAGGTTGTATCCCTTCATTTGCTGGATGATAATAAAGGAAGGGTCTGGTAATTTATCTGGTGGACGTAGCCCACAATGGGTGAACCACGCAAATCTGTGTCTCTATTGTATTGTTTATCTTTTGTGTTTTGTTTCAACATTTGTTTTATTTTATTGCTCCATGATCCTGTTTTTCTAACATCTTGAGCTTCCATAGCTCAAAAATTTTCCCATTAAATTTCTCAATCTTTATTTTTGAACTTCTTTCCATTTCTTTTCACTATAAGAATCAATACTGTAGAGCTCTCACAGTAACAAGGTTTATCATAGACCCAAGCCAAAATCCTAACCAGACAGGAATCCCGCTAAGCCAATAACTTATCTTATAACAAATGTATATTTTAACCCTGTAYAATTAATTACAAAAAAATGTATTCTTAATAAAAACATAAAAGATACAACCACACACACACACACTCATTACACAAATATTTTACCCTAGAAACCCAAATTGGGAAAACCAACAACCTGTTTAGAGTCACACCTCTAATTATTTATTCATCATCTATATTCATTGRTTAAAATAAATTGTAAATAGGATCCCATGGCATCCAAAACCCCTAATCCATTGACCCAAATTAGTCAACAAACCTAATTCCTTAATCGAAATTAGAAAACCATCGACAAAAACCATGTGTTGAAAAACCACCAATTTTTTCAGGAGCTCCGCCCCACTRCAAATMCCCGAATAAGGGGGATTCACACCCCTATGACCCCCCGATAAAGGTGGGCTCTACCTCCCTTGCAATCCCCTAGAAGGGTGGGGGAGGGGGGGGCTCCCTGTGACCCCCCGACGCAACGTAGAAACTAAGTTTGGCTGTGAAAATAATATAACACATACCCAACAATGAAGCATAGGATCACATTTTTGATAGGAGAAATAAAATAGTTTACATATGAATCTGTTAAATTTGATCATCATCAAATGAACCTCCATTCTCTTTGTTGGCCCTTGAACAAGTTTTGAGGAAACATTAGTCGTGTTTGACCACTTTTGGAACTTCGACAAGCTGGTCGAAGATGGAGTGCCCAGGCGGAGATGAGATCGCGGGATCTCACTTGTTTTGCGAGCTTGTGGACCCAACGAAGGGTTTACTAGGGTTTATGTAATGGGTTATGGGATGTTGTCCCATGGGTTTACCCATGATTAGGCATTTTTTTAAATGTATAAATAAGTAGCTAAGCAATGTAAGAAGCCTGGTTGGCTATGTGCACAATATGTTGTAAGTGTTAATGTTGGCTTAGTGCAAGAGGTTGTAAGTTTCTTTGTGAAAACAGATTGTGTAGAGTGAGGCTATGTGCCTTGACCTGATTTTGGGAAGGAGAATCTGGTGTGCAACACCCACATTTCTTGTCCTCTCCGGAGTTTGGCTCTGTGGCTTTATGCACAGGAGCGACTGAATGTAATAAGATTGAAGACTAATAAAGAAGAATAAGAATTTGGTGGATGTAGCCCCACAATGGGGTGAACCACCTATATCCTGTGTATTGATGAGCTTTGTGCGATGTGAATTATGTTGCTTATCTTCTTAGTGTTGTTGTTATAATGTACAATGAATGCATCTGATGTTGTTTCTTAGTGCTTAATGGTATTAAATATAAATTAATGCTAGATCTGAGCTAATGCTATGTGCTAAGTGATTGGAAGTGCTTGATCTTTATTGTTACTGTGTTGATCTGTAATAAGGGTTTAATCTGCGATGTGAATGAGACTCACGAACTAATGGATATTGTTGTCTAAGTGCTCTGCTAAGTGTTGTAATCACAGATCTATGTCCGAGCTTGGTTGTAGACACCTGAGTCATACAAACCCCCCTACCTCTACCTCGAGTGATATTGCATCTACTTTCCAGTTGTTTCCGAAAGGGCCGGTAGTTAGGGTTTTTTTGGTGCGTTGTTGAAGTGTTGAACCCTGGGTCTGCCCTAGTGCCAACAAATGGTTCCGTTGTCGGGACCTGAAATTGTGATTGCTGGGAATGGAAGAAAAGAGAAAGATATGTGCATAGATATGTTGTTGTATTGCGCATTATTATAATTGAGTTGCGAGGCTCTGAGCTAAGAAAGAAACATGATCTGAAGAAAAGAGGTAATATCTTAAATCTTTGTGCTCTGGTAAGGGTAATATAAGTGGAAATGTTTTCTTCAAAAGAATGAATCTAGGTATGTTTGATAGATTTTGTCCTAGTCTGAATGGTAGGGCCCAGTTAGAAGAAAGAATTGATATGAATAGAGAAAGATATGTTATTCCTATGCATAGAAATAATTTTTGGACTAATAAGTGGATGCAGGAACCTAGAAAGAACTTTTGCAGATTGCAGGTCCAGCACTGTGATCCCAGTGCACAGTACAGGAAAGACTGGGGCTCATTTAAAAGAAAGAGAGAATTGACATTGTGTTATAATTGCAGAAGACCGAGACATGTTGCTAAGGAATGCCTTGTTACAGGTCCTATTTGTCTTTATTGTAAAGTTATCGGTCATGAGGTTGAGCATTGCCCAAGGATGATTGCTAAAGTAGAACAAATGAATATGAGTCAAGAGAATAAAAGAATGTTAGAGAAAGAATCGGAGAAAGCTCAGACTATGTTAGTACAGTTAAAAGAAGTAATGGATGATGACAAAGACATCATTTTACCAGATATCCTGAAAGGAAAACAATGCATAGTTGCAAGAATAGAAGACTTCGACATAGATTATGTATTGGATGAAGAAACAAACGTGAATATTATGCCAGAAAGCACTTGGGAAATTTTGGGAAGGCCTGCTATGATACCTTCATTGGGAAGGATAGGCTTGTTTAAAGGAAATATTATAACCCTATTTTGAAGAGTTACTAATATACCTATGATTTCTAATGAAACATCAACTGAAGAAGAATTTGAAGTCATTAAATTTGTTGAGAACAACACCCCTTTTCCACTTTTATTAGGAAAGAATTGGATTGAGAAGGATCAAATTAGAAGGAAAGTAGAGGAAGAAGATATAGAATAGAAAAATCAAGAACTAAGGGACTTCATAACCAGAAAATAGAGCGACTAATATAAGAACAAGAGGATAAGTCAAAGAAATAGAGGGCAAGATAATTAGCTGTCGAAGTTGAAAGAATGCAGGAAGTCTTGAATAACCTGTTCATGCATAAAAGAAGTATAGCCACCCTACAAATAGTAAGAGAAGGGACATTAACCTCAGAATCTGTAAGAGCACATCAACAGTACGAAGTCCTTGCACCCGGAGAGAATAAAAATACAAATGGGAAGAGGATTCCAGAAATTTTTAGACAAGCTCAAATCACTGGAAAGAAGGCCAAAAAGCTCAATAAGAAGAAATATAAGCTAGATAAACTACAAGAAGCTACAAAGAACAGAAGGAAGACTTTGCAAGAGGTAGTTCTATAGAACTTGAACCTCGATGGAATAGCAGAACCACATAGAATGGGACTTCTCCACTACGAAGCTATATGACCGTTGGAGGCACCCCCCCCCCGGTGACCCCCTGACACAATGTAGAAACTAAGTTTGGTTGTGAAAATAATATAACACACCCAAAAATGAAGCATAGGATCACATTTTTGATAGGAGAACTAAAATAGTTTACATATGAATCTGTTAAATTTGATCATCATCATATGAACCTCCATGCTCGTTGTTGGCCCTTGAACAAGTTTTGAGGAAACATTGGTCATGTTTGACCATTTTTGGGTATTAGAAAAGATGGTCGAAGATGGAGCGCCCAGGCGGAGATGAGATCGCAGGATATCACTTGTTTTGCGGGCTTGTGGACCCAACGAAGGGTTTACTAGGGTTTATGTAATGGGTTATGGGATGTTTTCCCATGGGTTTACCCATGATTAGCCATTTTTAAAAATGTATAAATAAGTAGATAAGCGATGTAAGAAGCCTGGTTGGCTATGTGCACAATATGTAGTAAGTGTTAATGTTGGCTTAGTGCAAGAGGTTGTAAGTTTCTTTGTGAAAACATATTGTGTAGAGTGAGGCTCTATGCCTTGACCTGATTTTGGGAAGGAGAATCTAGCATGCAACACCCAGATCTCCTGTCCTCTTTGGATTTTGGCTCTGTGGCTTTATGCACAGGAGCAACTGAATGTAATAAGATTGAAGACTAATAAAGAAGAATAATAATTTGGTGGATGTAGCCCCATAGTGGGGTGAACCACCTATATCCCGTGTATTGATGAGTTTTGTGCGATGTGAATTATGTTGCTTATCTTCTTAGTGTTGTTGTTATAATGTACGATGAATGCATCTGATGTTGTTTCTTAGTGCTTAATGGTATTAAATATAAATTAATGCTAGATCTAAGCTAATTCTATGTGCTAAGTGATTGGAAGTGCTTGATCTTTATTGTTACTTCATTGATCTGTAATAAGGGCTTAATCTGCGATGTGAATGAGACTCACGAACTAATGGATATTGGTGTCTAAGTTCTCTGCTAAGTGTTGTAATCACATATCTATGTCCGAGCTTGGTTGTAGACACCTGAGTCATACAAACCCCCCTGCCTCTACCTCGAGTGAGATTGCATCTACTTTGCAGTTGTTGCCGAAAGGGCCGGTAGTTAGTGTTTTGTTGGTGTGTTGTTGAAGCGTTGAGCACTGGGTCTGCCCCTGTGCCAACAAATGGTTCCGTTGTCGAGACCTGAAATTGTGATTGCTAGGAACTAAAGAAAAGAGAAAGATATGTGCATAGATATGTTGTTGCAGTGCGAATTATTATAATTGACTTGCAAAGCTCTGAGCTAAGAAAGAAACATGATCTGAAGAAAAGAGGTAAGATCTTAAAGCTTTGTGCTCTGGTAAGGGTAATATAAGTGGAAATTTTTTCTTCGAAAGAATGAATCTAGGTATGTTTGATAGATTTTGTCCTAGTCTGAATGGTGGGGCCCAGTTAGAAGAAAGAATTGATATGAATAGAGAAAGATATGTTTTTCCTAGGCATAGAAAGAATTTTTGGACTAATAAGTGGATGCAGGAACCTAGAAAGAACTTTTGCAGATTGCAGGTCCAGCAATGTGATCCTAGTGCATAGTACAGGAAAGACTGGGGCTCGTTTAAAAGAAAGAGAGGATTGACATTGTGTTATAATTGCAGAAGACTAAGACATGTTGCTAAGGAATGCCCTGGTACAGGTCCAATTTGTCTTTATTGTAAAGTTATTGGTCATGAGGTTGAGCATTGCCCAAGGATGATTGCTAAAGTAGAACAAATGAATATGAGTCAAGAGAATAAATGAATGTTAGAGAAAGAATCGAAGAAAGCTTAGACTATGTTAGTACAGTTAAGAGAAGTAATGAATGATCATAGAGGCATCATTTTAGCAGAGATCCTGAAAGAAAAACAATGCATAGTTGCAAGAATAGAAGACTTCGACATAGATTGTGTATTGGATGAAGAAACAAACGTGAATATTATGCCAAAAAGCACTTGGGAAATTTTTGGAAGGCCTGCTATGATACCTTCATTGGGAAGGATAGGCTTGTTTAAAGGAAAGATTATAACCCTATGTGGAAGAGTTACTAATATACCTATGATTTCTCATGAAACATCAATTGAAGAATAATTTGAAGTCATTAAATTTGTTGAGAACAACACCCTTTTTCCACTTTTATTAGGAAATACTTGGATTGAGAAGGATTAGATCAGAAGGAAAGTAGAGGAAGAAGCTATAGAATAGAAAAAGAAAGAACTAGGGGACTTCATAACCAAAAAAATAGAGCGACTAATATAAGAACAAGAGGATAAGTCGAAGAAATAGAGGGCAAGAGAATTAGTTGTCGAAGTTGAAAGAATGCAGGAAGTCTTGAATAACCTGTTCATGCATAAAAGAAGTATATCCACCCCAGAAATAGTAAGAGAAGGGACATTAACCTCAGAATCTGTAAGAGCACATCAACAGTGTGAAGTCCTTTCACCAGGAGAGAATAAGAATCTAAATGGGAAGAGGATTCCAGAAATTTTTAGAGAAGCTCAAATCACTGGAAAGAAGGCCAAAAAGCTCAATAAGAAGAAATATAAGCTATATAAACTACAAGAAGCTACAAAGAACAGAAGGAAGACTTTGCAAGAGATAGTTTTGTAGAAATTGAACCTCGCTAGAATAGAAGAACCACACAGAATGGGAATTTGCCATGACAAAGCTATATGACCGTTGGAGGTGCCTCGACCGTGAGAATGATGCCTCAGAATGGCTAGAAAACACAGTTATGAGAAAATGGACCATTGATACCATGCCATAATGGACTGATTCACATTGGTGGCCACATTCCTTCCCTTTGGAGGAATCCATTACAATGCTTTCTTATTTAACCCGTCGGAAGCTGCGCTAGGACCACTTTTTTCCACCCGTGATTATCCAAGATACCAGAGAATCGATTGTATATTGCACTGTGATTTCTAGACCTCGCCATCTGTTGGATTACCTCAATTATATGTTCATATACCCGATCTATTTGTCTACAAGTGTTAGAGATATCTGTTGGGGAGATCCTTACGAAGATAATGACTGATAGACAATTTTCTGTAGGAACATAGGCATCGTCGATTGGAGGAATGCAAGAATCCCCTTCAATTGGACGTTGTTCTAGCCATGCTAACCCTGCGAATGAGAAGAGAAGTAAGCATCACGATGATATAGCTAACATGAAGCAGGTCCTATCGGTCTTGCCAGATTACATACTGCCTTTGGTTGGCGCAATTAACCATGACAACATCCCACATGATTTTGAGTATATGTTGATCACTGCATACATCCTGAAGGGGATACACGTAGTTGGAACCCAGTTGGGGCAGATTCTCGCTCTGAAGAACAACAACTTTAATCTCAACGATAGAAAGAACTACACTATGCTCGCGCCCCATAGGTATTTGATGAATATGATTGGGGAGAAGCTGGGCATAGTCTCTCAGTCGTGGATTAAGGAGATGGAACAGTCCATAATACTGAATGTAATGAAGATCCCTCACTTTGGATGACATCAGGAGGTTAACAATTGCGTTAAAATCCTCTTGTCAAGCTACCATGGAGGATATATGTGTCTTGACCGGCACATTACTATGGATCCAACATTGATCCACTTGATTACATGACTAAGCATGCAGGGACCAAACCCTCAGCAATTCTACCCAGGGAAGACTTCAGATCACTCCCTGGCATAGCGCATAAAGGAGAATTATGGTGATGTAGAAAAAGGAAAGCGAGGCTACAAGGTAGCCTTTATTGCTGATGGCACAGTGCGCCTCACTTGCCAACTTATAGATGGAAATCTCATCCGAAACAACCATCTGACACAGGTCATTGGATTCATAGTAGACCTCGCTGGGATTTGCATGGAGGGGATGCAAATGAACTGGGCGAGTTACCTCGTTAACGAGCTCGAGAAAGAATGTTGTGAAGCGGAGGATCAGGGGTATGAATTCCATTTCAATTGGTTACTTGTATTAATCACATTTGTCTCTTGGCAAATGCTAGAAGGAGTGACATTTCCAGAAGTTGAGCCATCAGAGCTGTTCGCCACAAGGTTCTCCACCTTGTGGTTTACGAACGACATGTCGAAGTAGTGGCAGTCAAACACTATGTTCCATGCCTACTACCAATAGCTGAAGCATTCTATTGAGGCATTCCCATACATGACACCGAACACATTACACCAATACAGTCCACTAGCGAAGTTCGACGCAGATTGACACTTTATCTATATCACTGTGCACAGGGATGAGAGCAAGGAGGAGTTATAGTCCTATTACAAGTTGACCGACGAAGACATGGAGGAGATCAACAAAGAATGGACGGCGAAGTTCCTTGTATCGGTTGAAGATGAAGAGCTCTCCGACGAAAAAATCATAGGAATCCCCTTGGTCACCAAGGCCAAGCATGTGAGGTAGAGCAGCGTGAAGAAAAAGAAGAAAAAGGTAGAAGGACAACATATAGAAATTGATGAGGAGGAAAGTGCCTTTGTAGAAGATGGATTTGTCTCGCCAGAAGGAGGAGGAGAATACGAAGGCAATGGACAAGGAGGAGGGGATGACAGAGAAACACAAGATGAAGGCGAAGCTACACCACCGAAGGACCCCCCTATCGAGGCATAAACATCAAAGAAAAGGAAGGTTTCACAGCAGAAACCTTTGGTAAAAAAGAAGATGTGCGCCAGTAAGCCCAAGATGAAGGCCACACTCACAGAGGACGACGTCGATCTAATCATCACAGTCGTCGAGGATGCTTCAGAGGATATCTTGCAGCGATATGGAACAAAGTAGGAGACGTTGTATGAAAGAAACGAGAAGGAGATGAAGGAGATACAACAAGCCATCCATTTGAGCCACACAATACCTACTACACCTTCTTCATCAAAGATTGCAGAATTGGGGGATGAACCCTCCCAATTACGAATACTAGCAGATGTAATAAAGGCTCGGCTTCAACGAGTCCAAGAAGAAAAGGAACAGGCTACAGAAGTCTTGACGCAAGAAAAGGAGGAGGTCTTAGAGGAAATATGAGTTGTGCAGTCTTGCATAACTACCTATGAGAAGGAGAAAGATGAAATTCGGGTGATGTTCGAGGAGGACAATGCAAAGATACAGAAAGAAAAAGACCAGTTTCTCACATAGTAGACTACAGTCAAAGAAGCGGTGACTAAATCACTTTTCTCTGTGTCGGGCTTGGCACAGGAAGAACAATAGTCAGTCGAGATTCAAGCGAGGAAGCTTGTTGAGGCCATTCAATAGCTTCAACCACATGTAATAAAGTTGGAGTTTCAAGCAATACCTAGCACTCCGCAGGAAGTGTGCGGCCAAAGGGTGGAAACCGCTAAGAGCGCAGTTGGAAGGATCAAGGTCCTCACCTTAGAATGTAAGCAGTTGAGTGATCGAAGTGTGCAAACCTATGAATGCCTCGTAGAAAATCTGGAGCTGAGGAATCTGGAAGTGCAGCAGCAGGAATCCACCGTGCAGGCATAGATGAAGCTACTCACTGTGGTCAATCAAATGAAGAGATCAAAGGAGAAGCGCTTAGTCTAGCAATAGATTACTGCCATCCAGAGCAAAGTCATGAAAGTTACACAGATACTACAGCTGGTGCAGGACGAAGCCTGGATGATTTTTGAAGAGATTGAAGAATAAGGATCGCAGCTAGACCAAGTGGTTACGATAGTGGAACAACACCTGGAAGGGCCTGTTACAGAGAAACTGATTCAGGAGTTCACTGAGCAGGAGGATCTGGCAAAGTAGCAAGTCGAGGCAATTCGATCTAAGCTTGGGGCCTTTGAAGGAGCATTGCCCAGATCTAAGTGACTCGGGATGAGTCATAGGTGAGTGTTGGGAGCCTGTTGGCCCTTGACCAAGTTTTGAGGTAACATTGGTCGTGTTTGACCATTTTTGGGAGTTCGATAGGCTGGTCGAAGATGGAGCGCCCAGGCGGAGCTGAGATCGCAGAATCTCACTTGTTTTGCAGTCTTGTGGACCCAATGAAGAGTTTACTAGGGTTTATGTAATGGGTTTATGTAATTATTTGGTTACATAGGCACACTAAAGAAACACACTTTAACTAAAGATACATTAGATCAAGTTGATATTAACTAACTCCTAAGTGTTTAAATATCCTAACATTCCCACTTAAGAAAAACTTGAAATAATATTGATGGATTTATTAGGGTGACACAATAGAAGGAATGAAGCATCAGAGCCTATGTTATGATGATAAGAATCCTACTATTATTAATTTTGAAAGAAATGCTCTGAATGAGGATTATGTTTTTGTAGCTAATGAATCATCTACATTGAACATATTCCACATCTGTTATAGCCCTAAAATTCTCTACCTATGCATACATGGCATTGGCCTTCCTACTTGCATAATTTTCCAAATCACTGTTGAGGAACTCTATTTTAAAAAACCATTTTTTGGAGCATGTACGCGCCCTGATGCACTAATGCCTGCATACATATGCTTGCTGCATGATAGACAATCCACGTACATATGCTTGTTTCACACTAAACAACCCGTGTATACCTCCAAAAGTTGTAAAAATTAAAAAGTTGCAAGGAATTCGGTGGAATTTACGGGCTATTGGAGGTTTCCCAACCAATTCACCTGCTATAGCCCATCCCCAAACCAAATAACTATCCTTTTGTCATATAAAAGGAGGTCTTAGGGTCTCATTCCAAAATAAAGAATTAGAACGGTGAAGCTCTGCCCAAATTCCCTTTCCTTTCTTGCCCAAGTATTTGCATCCTTTTATGAGTTATTTCCTTAACATTCCCTCTCTAGCCCATTTTCTCCCATAGAATCCATTCCCTTCCCTTGAGGTGATCAGTATATTGTGAGAGAAGGCCATTTTAAAACAAAAATTGGAGTTTGAGATAGGGATTTTCTTAAGTTCAGTGTCGTAAGAGTTAGCCGAGACCCCCCCTCTAACACAGGGGATAAACACAAGGTTGCATGAGGAAAGGAAGAGGAGATAACCCATCCAAATCCGGAGTAAATGTAGTGGGGATTGTATATTGAGGGTATTTCTCGGGAACAATATCAATTGAATTTTCCTATGGAGCTTCGTGGACCTTGAATCCATTCGATATCTTCAATTGTCTTCTGGACCAATTGCTTTCGGCACCCTTGAATGGCTTCAGACTTGTTATTCTTCTCATCAGGATCTTCTCGACTGTCGACTGTACCCGCCTGGTAACTGACTGCGAGCTGGAAACCTAGTTGCCCATATTTTACGGACTTACACAGGTGACTGTGGGGGTATACCATAGTACCTAGGGTAGAATTCAGATCACACTTCACAGATTATAATAGGAGGGTGATTCCATGTTCGAGTTGCACTTACACTGGTTAGTTTCTCTAGTGTTGATTGGTGTAACTATCCTTCCCACTACTTAGTCGATTGCTTGATTTATATTTAGGAAAATTTTCGTGTGTGCTCTGTGCTCCCTAGTTTTCTATCATGATTTAGTCAATCATTTATTTGGGTCTCTGACCTAAGGTGGTAGACTGCCCACTCTTCCATACATGAGGACTTTTTGGTCTTCTGCTTAGAAACGTGGAGCTACCTCTTTATAGGCATTGTTTTTTATAACACCGGTTCACGAAAGTCAGTGTGTGATACTTTTACAGACTTGAACGATATCGCAAGGGGAGAACCTCTGCATAAGATATTCATGGATAAATTTTCTGAACATACCAACCAAGGAACCCCTTCAAAAGGGGATTCTTTTGCTTTTCCTTTTTTCAGAAACATTGGTGTCCCTTTGATGGCCACTTTGTACATTCCTGGTTTGAATATGGGACTAGTGGTTTAGTTGGGTACCATTCAAAATGTCCCGAATTCTCTTGATGCTTCTCATTTAAGCACATTATTTCATGGGCATCATGTTGATGTTCCTTTGTTAGAAAATTCTTCTTTTCCTCCTTCTTCCTTCTCTGGTGAAAGTATAGCTACTAGTAACTGGAAGTCTAAATGAAATAGAAAGAGGAAGAATAGGAAGAAGAAATCACCAACCTCTGTGTGTCATTTTGGAGATAGGTCGTTAACCTCTGCAAGTCATGTTGAAGACTATCACCCAACCTATACAAGTCATGTTGGGGGAAAACAACAAACCTCTTCTAGTCATGTTGGAGAGTTGTCAACAACCTCTGCTAGTCATGTTGGAGAGTTGTCAACAACCTCTACGAGTCATGTTGGAGATAGGTCATGAGCCTCTGCAAGTCATGTTGAAGAACACCACCCAACCTCTGTAATTCATGTTGGGGGTAAACAACCAACCTCTACAAGTCATGTTGGAGATGGGTTGTCAAACTCTTCAAGTCATGTTGAAGACCAACACCCAACCTCTGCAAGTCATGCTGGGGGAAACAACCAACCTCTTTTAGTCACGTTGGAGAGTTGTCAAAAAAATATGCCGAGTCATGTTGGGGGAAAGAACCCAGCCCCTGTAATTCATGTTGGGGGGGAAATTCTATTCACTTCTATTCATATTGGTGATAGGTTTGTAGACTCTGCAAGTCATGTTATTGACCCATCACCAACCTATGCAAGTCATGTTGGAGATGTGCAACCAACCACTGCCAGTCATGCTAGGGAAATTGATTCTATTCAGAAACCTAGATGGATAGGACGTAAGCCTAAGTTCCCTTGTAATATTTGCAAGGGATATCACCATACTCATTTATTCCCTGGTCTTCTAGAGGCACGAAGATTTTGGTCCCTGTCTGCAAGATCTTCTGATTATGAGTCTTCTAAGGTTTTCTCACAGTCTATTCAACCTTTGGTTGATGAAGTGGTCATGTCGATGCAATCTTCAGCTGATCCCACTCCTCTTTTTGGGGGTGATGCGCCTTTAGACCATGTTGTCTCACAACCTATTCAGCCAGTGGTTGGGGAAGTGGTCATGCCGATGCAATCTTTGGTTGATCCCACTCTTCTCTTGGAGAGTGTCGATTCTACCAAAGTGGTCATGTCGATGCAATATTCATCTTATCCCAGTCTTCTGATGGGGAGTGATGTGTCTACTGACTATGTTTTTAGCATTTCTAGTTCAATACTTTCAGAACAAGGGGGAATTCCTCTCACTTTGAGCACACCCCCTCCAAGTCATAGGATGGTTTCCTTTGATTGGAATTAACTTGTTGAGCCTCGTCTTCCTTTTTCTGCACCCTTTCAAATAAGGGTTGAAGTTAATTCAAAAAACATTTACCGATGTATTGTAGATGAAGGATCCTCCACAAGTAATTTATCCTCCTCGGCTTGGAAAGCTTTGGGTTCTCTTCTGCTTGTGTCTGCATCACATGATTGTTGGCTTTTGACAGATGTCCTAGTGAATATTTGGGGATTCTTCCTCATTTGCCTATCTTGTTAGGTGGAAATATTGTCCTTATCGATGTTATAGTGGTGCAAGGCCCGTTAGATTTCAATATGATTCTTGGGCCTGATTATGTATATTCTATGAATGTTGTAGTTTCTAGACTCTTCCAGGTGATGCATTTCCCTCATAATGGAATCATTTTCATTGTCAACCAACTGGAATCTGATAATCACCATCCTAATTCGACGTTAGTTTAGGATTCCCCTTTACATGTTCCTAGTATTTGTGTAGACTCTACCCCACCAAAGGTAAATTATGTGGCATCCTATCCTTGATGTTCAATTTCTCCCGAGGAGGAACTTGTTCACTCATGTTTTCCTTCTCGAGACTTGGTCTTAGAAATTGATCCATTGGTTTATCCAATGGGGGCATGGGAGCCTTTGCTTCCCCCTCTTGGTCCAAGTGATCTCAAGTCTCCTTCTGAGTCTGATCTCACTGTTTTTACATCCTCAAGCCCTCATGCTTGTGATTCTTCACTGATAGACTCTACCAATCCTGGACAGAACCTTCATCGTCATATGGAATACGGTTAGTTTGTTTCACTCTTTGGGACTGTTGACCCTCCTCATTTGCTTGATTTCTCAGATTTTGAATTTCCTTCAGATGAGGCTATCCTTGAAGCCATGACTACGGTTTCTACACCATGGGAATACTTACACTATGGTTTTTGTTTTCTTCCATTTTGGGAGACTTTCCAGGTTGACTACCTAAGATACTCTTGGTCAGAGCCTAGAAATGGGCTCTACTTGAGCTACTATCATGCATGAGTCGTAAGTTTGTTTGGTACCTTGTACATATTGTACAGTGCAGGTTTGTTGTTTTCAAGTTTTGTATTCAGTAGAACCTCTTATTTTTCCAAATTTTCTATCTATATTGGATTTATTAACTTCTGGATGAGTGTTATTGGCCTTGTATAAGGATCTTGGAGACATTTTTGTTTGACATTTGTTCATCATATCGATCCGTTCTGATAGGTATTGACCTCGAAACCAGCATATAGGTTTTTTTCCCCACTTGCATTTTGCATTATCCATTTCCTGGTTCATTTGGCCTTAGGATCGACCCCACTGAATTATGACACCAACCTTCTATGCTGATAAGTGTGTCGTACTTTATGTGGTAGAACCTTCCTTCCATGGGAATCCTAGTTAGAGACTTGTTTTCCATTTGGTTCCCATGCCGAAGTACTTCATAGGCACGGGAGTCCTTTTTAATCTCGCCATGATTACGTCTTGAAGCGTCATTCTTCTTGATAATCATCATTCTTGGCCTTACCCTCGAGACTCCTTAATGAGCACGCTTTTTTGTCTTTCAAGATTGCTTTAAATTATGAAAGCAACATCCAACGAGACTGTATTTATTCTTTTTTATCTCATCTGGATTACTTGAGAAAAGTAGCCCCTTGGAGTCTTCTTTAAGCCCTTTTCAGACTCTCTAAAAATGAAAATATTGTCGAGAAATATTGTTGTCCTTCACGCTCACCAAAATTATATTCAAAGACACATCTATCCAGTGGTAGTTTACCCCTTTTTCGGTCCTGATGGCTAATTTTACGAATAAAGGTATTCTCTAGGAACTTTGGTTCGCTAGAAGAGTATTCTCAGGCGTAAGTTTAACCCTTTTTTGGGCCTGAGGGACTAAATCTTCGAAAAAGGAACATTCTCCTTGGTTTTGGTTTATCACTTTTTTGGGCCTTGGAGATTACTTACAAAAAAGGAACAAACCCCCCGGGAGTCCATAGTTAATCCCTTTTTAGACTCCCTAAATATGAAAAGATCGTTGAGTGACATTGTTCCTTCACAATCATTAAATTGTTCTAGAAGAACATCTACTTGGCATGAGTTTAACCCTTTTTCCAATCGGTTTGTTATTGCAGAAAAAGGTATGCCTCGGGAGATTCGTCTCGCTAGGAGATTTCTCCTCAGTTAATTTTATACTTTTTTGGGCTAAGGAGACTAAACTCAGAAAGAGGTTGTGAATCCATAATTAAGATCTTTTCAGACTCCTTAAAATTAAGAAGATTGTCAAGTGATCTTGTCTTTGTCACACTCATTAAAATAGTTTTGTAAAGACATATTTTTGGTGCAAGTTTAACCCTTTTTCGAGTTGATTGGACTAACTGCGAAAAAGGTACTCCCTGGAGTCTTCTTTTTTTCATTTTTTCAGGCTCTCTAAACATGAAAAAAACCACCGAGATTACCTTCTCCGGGCTCGTTAAAATTTACATAGAAGGGGTTTTACTGTGTCATGCTTAATCACATTGCAGGTCTTATCTTTACATCTTTGGCCTAATGACAGATCCATGTTTCTCTCAACTAAAACTTTGAAGCATTCCTTATACGCAAGCCTTGCAACACTTTTTGCCTCTACGATCTGAGACCTTGACCCGTGGAGGAATTTTCCCCAAGTGTCCTTATCCTTCCCATGTCTCCTTTACCTAAGAATTAGTATGTTCCATGCGCTTGGAACCAGTTTTCTCACTCGTGAAATTCGTTCCTCCTTTGTAACGTAGCATTCTTTTATTCCTTTTCAAGCTCGTTTAAAAATTGAAAAAGACAAAAAATTCAAATATTCCAAAAAGAGGGGACGAGAAATATACATACTTTTTTCGGCAAAAAAAATAGTCGCCCTTGGAAAATTCACATCCTTCTGTTTGTTTTTCAATAATTGGGATATATTATGACCTTAGGAAGTTTTTCTCGCAACATAGAGATGTTTCCTCCTCCATTTGATTACTCTTCCAAACATATGGAGAGTTTGTGGTGCCTCCTGCATCACAGACTTATGTCAATGTTATGCTGCCTGAATCTGATCATCTTTCATGATTTTTTCCAAGGGAAGTTTTATCCAACCTGAGTCATCCTTTCTGTAGTTTGTCTCTTGACTTTCATGAGTTGACCATCCCGAGAGTCTAGTCATGTTCAGATTCAAAATCAATGAAGTTCTCTTCCTAATCATCGATATCCTCTAGTATTTTCCCAACGGCTTGTCGAAGACCTCAGAGTAGTGAGTCTTACAATCCCATTGTACTCCTACCTGAGTTTTGAAGATCTTGAAATTGTTTCTCAAGATATGAAGTTTTCATCTCCAGCCGCAGGCATCCCTAGATTCTTGAAGATGCATATTGTACTTGTATATCTTCGACTGATTTTGAGATGTATATCCGCTATGTATTTCTTGAAGATACACTTTATATATTTATATGACATGGATCTGCAGTTTATTTTATTGGAAACCATGATTTAGTTCATCCCGAGCATGGGTATGCCCGCCTCAGAGAGAAAATTGTTGTTTTGCAGATAACACCTCTCGAACTCTGGTCCCAAGCTCACTCGATTTCGTGCATTCTCATTGGTGAAGATATTGTAGTGTATTCTAGCCATCAAATTCTCTTCTGACCTCATACATTAGGGGGCATTGGTTATAGCCCTAAAATTCTCTACTTATGCATACATGGCATTGGCCTTCCTACTTGCATAGTTTTCCAAATCACTGTTGAGGAAATCTATTAACCATTTTTTAGAGCATGTACGTGCCCTGATGCACTACTACCCACGTACATATGCTTGTTGCATGCTATAAAACCCACGTAAATACACTTGATGCACACTAAACAACCCACGCATACCTCCAAAACTTGCAAAGATTTTGGTGGAATTTACGGGCTATTGGAGGTTTCCCAACCAATTCACCTGCTATAGCCCGTGCCCCAACCGAATAACTATCCATTTGTCATATAAAAGGAGGTCTTGGTGTCTCATTCCACATTCAAACATTATAACGATGAAGCTCTACCAAATTCCCTTTCCTTCCTTGCCCAAGTATTTGTAGGCTTTTGTGAGTTATTGCCTCAACATTGCCTCTCTAGCCCCTTTTCTCCCATACAATCCATTCCCTTCCCTTGAGGTGATTAGTAGATTGTGAGAGAAGGAATTTGGAAGGTGCACTTGGAGAATTGTTAAAAGGAGTTCAGGATAGGTTTGTGGAGCATCGACATGCAAAGGTTGTAATTTCCAATCTTTGAGTATTGAATAAAACAATCTCTTTTCCCAATCCCAAATGATGGTTTTTATGTATTTTCTTTGATTTATACATAACAATTTATATCTAACCCTAATTGATGTATATAAATAAAATGTGTGTAGCCTTGTTTTCCTAGTTATGGATGCAGGCCATCTTTCATAGGAGACTTGCAGCCTTGGGAGCTACAAAGCTTGAGAAGGTTAGCACCAAAAACAAACCTTTAGAAATTAGATTGACTTTTAGGGAGTCATTTGATCTGTCTATACTTAAAAACCTGGTATAGTTATAGGGGGATTTTCCTGCTAGCAACACCTCTTCTTCAACTCTTATTGAATTTATAGGTATATTTACTATATCATGCAATTTCAGAGTGCATTGAATCATTTTCTTACTTTCTTAAAACTAGTCATGGATTTTTATATAATCTAAATTCTTATATATCTTCTCTTTGATAGATTTGTTGAAAGGTGTTAATTTTTCATAATACTTTATACTTAGTATTTCCTTTATTTTTTCCTCATTTTTTTATTTGTGTAGCTTCGAGCAAGTATTATCACATGACCCTATGTGTTGGGCATGTAGGACTCATTGTGGGCACCACATCACACTTTTAGTTTGGTAAAAATCCCCTTGGATTTGTGTGGGGCTTCATGGGTTTGGTGATGGGATTTGTGGGCTTGTGTAAGGGCTTCACACCCATAGAGAAAGCCTAATTTGATGCTGAATTATGAAGGGGATTCTATGTGGACCCATAGGACTTGTATATAAAGGAGAGAGGTCATTGTGACATCTCATATGTTGTCATAGTGTGGTGACATGATGAAGTTGGCATAAGTGAGTCTGTACTTGTGCCAAGGAGGATTGGTGATCTCAACAACGGGGAAGTCTACAAGGTGGAGAATCTGGCCCTGAAGAAAGAAGCGAAAAAGGTCGCATGTGTGGAGAAATTGTTTCATACAACACGTGGTTTGCAAGAGGATGAAGCATGTATACATGCAGGTTGCAGAAGGCCAAATCACATATAGGGTATACGCGGTTTGTAGGAGAGAAAACAAAATATGTACGCAGATTTCCAATGAGGTGAATAGCGTATTTGATTTTATGGGTAGGTACTGTTAGCAACATTTCTTGTAAAGGGGGAAAAATGTGAATAGGTGGGTAAGAACCCGCTTACCCTTAGTTTGGGGCACGAATGCTCCTGTGGTTAAGCAACGAGCAGATCTAAGCGGCGAGGATCTACGTGCCCAGATCTACGGTTGGGAGAGGATTCCGGAGCCCCCCCGCCATTCTACCTTTAAGTGGAGGGGGGGCCTCCAGAATCGGGCGCACACCTCCCCAACAGCCATGATCAGAGCACCCAGATCAACAGTTGAGGCTTCATTCTAGACCCCCCTTTCCTTTCTGGCTTTAATCGGGGGGGGGTCCGGAATGATGTGATATTAATGTGGGGCCCCCTTCCTGATGTGTCACCTTCTGTACCATCCTTCCTCCCTGTTAACATGGCAACTCCTCCTTGCATCTGCCTCCACTTCTTCCAAATCACTTATCGCCTCCCTCCTCCCCTATCACCTGTCCACTCACCCTCACGGTATGCGTCTCTCCCCCCCAGTCACCTCCACCTCAGCACTGTTCAGCATTCACTTGTACCCCTGCGCTCCATGTTGCTCCCGCCTATGTCCTATCCATACCCCGTGGCATTCCTCATACAATGTCACAACTTCTGTTTATTCGCCATCACCCCCATCATACCCTCATCCATGTCTACCATAGGGGTCCCCGCGCAACAATCCAATGAAGCATCATCCAAAGGAGGACTGTTCAGCTGATCTAGGTGGCACCATTAGGAGACCGCCACATCCTAGAAGACGGAGTTGACCGAGGTCATCCCCAGTCCCAAGGAAGCAGTTATTGAGGCAGTTGGTGGTGGTTAGATATCATCTCCGCCATAAATGGAAAGTTAGGCGATGAATTAAAATAACGTCGGTTCATCCACTTGACTGTCAGGAGTTTGATTGTGTTTGTCATAGGTGCACGATCATTCAGAGACTGCATGTGCAGATTGTCAGTGGACATGCAGATGCAATGTTTTTAATACGGTGTCTCAGTTTCGCTGTTTTGTTTTTCTTCGAGTATATGTAGGCAATTTTTCCATTTTGTTTAATCTATCGATGGTAGAGCGAAGCTCCCGATTGTAAAGTTTTAGTAGACGTCTCTAGTTCTCTGGTTATGCATCTGTATGTAAGATTTCTTGTTTAATGACAGGCAATTTTCTTACCCCATCTAGTTTTCATCTCATACTGAGGGAGTTCATGATTGACTGATTCACATGAATTATTGCAATTATGTTATGATAAAGGATTTATTGTTGCATTGTTG